>JASFAT010004315.1:0-5000 GCA_031353405.1 Baronia brevicornis | reverse complement strand
AGAGATTTTAGCCTATTGGATAGTTAACCATTTTTCTGGTGTTACAACTTGTGGAACAACAACTCGTAAAACAATAATTTTCCGAAGAATATAGTTGTAAATAACATGAATTTTTCAAACGGTCAAATTACCGTCCGTGATATACATTTTTTTCGTAAAGTCAACAATAAAAAAGTTGTAAATATTGAGGATGGGTTTTATGTATATTATAGGAAAAGTCAATAAGTTACATGGTGATAAAGTAACGTTGTACACGAAAATTTTTAAACGAAATTTCAAAAACGGTCACTTGACCGCGCTTGGTAGGTTTAGTGTTAAATAAATATGAATACAACTAAATGAGTAATATATACGCAGTCGATTATAGTAAATAAAATTACCAAACGCGATATTTTGTTTTATTTTTAGAGGTGCACGGATCGTGGTAAGGAGGGGCCGCTTACGGTCGGCCCTAGAAAAAGGATAGGATAGTATTTAATTTAAAAGACTTATTTTTAATGCGACCTCCATAACATACCAAAAATAATTAAATATTTTGATCATTATTATATAGTACCTGTCTATCTATGACTGAAACTTTTTTGCGTTATGATTATCTCGTAGACGCAGGTAGGTTGAGCTATTTCTAAATTAAATCTCATCCAAATAATAATATATCACATTATAATCCCATGGTTCGCATTTGTCGCCTATACAATAAATATGTTAATTGATTACAGTACAACAACATTCGATATTTTCAATATTAAAATACACAAGCATCAAGCAACATAGATCTTTAGCGGCCGATAAATCACACGTGAGATTATTGTTATCCTTCATTTTTATTTTCTGTTTAATTTTATTATCTTTCATTGTAATATAAGTATGAATAGGTAACCCTTATTGTAATTATAATGTAGCCATGCTACGCGCAAATCTTAACACTTAGCCAACCGAACGGGAAGATCTCCCCGTTATCAAATAAGTCGGTGCACGACCAAACGGGGAGATCTCCCCTTGTGAAAAAAGTCAGTACACGACCAAACGGGGAAAAATAAGTCAGTGCAGGTCTAAGCGGGGAAATTAAGTTCTTTACTTAAATATTTTTCAGATTTTTTTATTCAAATAGTACCATTCGCATTGCGAAAAATACGAAGAAAAGAAAATAATGAAAAATGACAGCGAAGACTCGCCCGAACCCGGTGGAAATCGGACAGTTCACTATGGTGCGCACGGTCGGCTAAGTGTTAAGAGTTAGTGTCCGGGCGTTAATAAGTTTATATTATTTAATTGATAGAAAGTATAATGTTATAGAGGAGTGTTATTGTTAAGTATATGTGTAGAGGGCTATGGAGAGAGCTATGCTCGGGGTTTCTCTGGTGGACAGAATTCGAAATGAAGAAATTCGCCGGAGAACCAGAGTCACCGACATTGCTCTTCAAGTTAGCAGACTGAAGTTGCAATGGGCTGGACACGTTTGTCGGAGAACCGACAATCGGTAGACGAGTGCTGGAGTGGAGACCGCGACTCGGCAAACTTAGTGTGGGACGCCCTTCTGCTAGATGGAGCGACGATCTGCGCAAGGCGGCTGGCAGAGACTGGATGCGTGTAGCCGAAAATCGGGCTAGGTGGCGCGCCTTGGGTGAGGCCTATGTCCAGCAGTGGACTGCCGCGGGCTGATATTGATATTGATAATGTTATAATACATATATAACTATATAATGTGTAGTTTAATTGAACAGTGCTCACCCGCATGTGGGGAGGGCCACGTTCAGATTTGACCGTGAACTGCACAGTCAGGTTACGCTTTAGCGCCAGCTCGTGCACAAGTGATACTGGAGACTTCACTTCCGAATTCATTATGTCAGAGCTTGCATCACCTGAAAACATTATGATTTCACTATTATCAATCGAACCAGATGTTAAGTTCTCAACAGCGCCATCTGCGGGATGTTGTGTGCATTAATACGTCCCACAATATCCTAGTGGACAGTCGGGCTCAGTATTGATGAAACTGGGAAGTTTGGAGCCCTTTCTGCTGGATGGTGCTGCTCCCGCACGGGTTAACTCCAATAAACGGACGGCTAGCGACGGACCCAACGTAGGAATAGGTTTAGCCATATCTCGACGACGCGAAATCGTTAAAGGACGCCCAAAAGTCGCTATGAACAGCGGCACCTAAGACCGGGGGGCGGTTGCCCCATTGAGTTGCTGCACGAGCAGTGGGGTTCATCCCCGAGGCTCTATCCCACACCTCTGCGCGGGATGTGGACGTCCCCGATTGATTCCAATAACGTATGTTAGACGACCTACGAGCCCTCTCTTACCTTGCAACCGCCGAGTAAAACACACGTCTGTTCGAAGCTACTTTTAATTTCACCTGTCTATGCCCCGAGTGCGACACCAGACTGAAGAAGGCAAGCGATAGAGTCGAATAGAAAAGACTACAACTCGCCTTACTATCAATAAGGGACATCTTATTAAGGCCTTGTATTACTATACGTAATTCATAATAACATAGTAAATACAAAAATCTTACTACATAAGGAAACCTTTCCAAATTAAAATAACGAAAGAAAGAGAGGGGATGCGGTTACTAACTATTTTAATAAAATATGAGTTATGTAATTGTATTAGTGACACATTAAGAAAAAATGACCACCTTCCCCTAAAGATGATATAATTGTGCCAATCAGTAAATATCTTCTTGCTAGTCTGCATGCATACAGCCCTAAATGGTATTGCTAAAACTGCACATAATAGTTAATTAGGAAAGCTTTTAAAATTTTAAATGATGATAGATCTAGATCAGAGGTTGCCAAACTTTTTTGATCATCGATACTTATAGAATTTTTCGAAAACTCCATCGATCCAAAAAAGTAGTTTTCATTTAATTAAAATAAAACTATCTATTAGTGTTTGTTCGTTTATTTTATGATTTTAATCTTTTAATAAAGTGATTTTACACCGTTACACAATAGTTTTATAAAAAATATTTTAATTTTGAAATTTAAATACCTTAATATTCATTAAAAAAAATCGGCAATCAAGGAAAGGGCTGGACGAAAAAAGCTAAAGGATAATTCGACTGGAAAAATTTACTGAACCAGGCCTTAGCCTCAGTCCACCCGCGGCTGTAATGCCTTGTCGATGAATATTCATTAAATAATAAGTAAAAATAATATAATAAGTAAAGTTTATTGCTTCTTAATCAATAGGATGGATGTGCCTGATATTTTTTGTTTCACATATCTTAAAATTTTCAGATAAGAACTTGTGTTAATATATAGGGGTCGATTTTTAGACCTCGTTGACCCCGAAAAACAGATTTTATTTATGTCGACCCCTGGGAAACCGATTTGGTCGATATCGACCACTTTGGCAATCCCTAGTTTAGATGGAACTTTTTAAAATAGTAATGATTTCCAATTAATAGTAAGGACGCACTTCTAGTGCCATCTAGTTGTTAACAGGAATGTTATCCCTGCAAAATATATAAAATACTTAATGACCATTATCAGCTTCAGGTTCCGGCTGCGTGGGACGTAGGTCTTGTAGTGCTCGCGCCGCAGCGTCATGTCTAGCTGCCTGAGGCGTACCTCCCTCACCCAGCCACGCCCTACCTCCTACGACAACGCGAACCCTGGAAGGAAACACACATACGTACATATAGTCACGCCTGTTTCCCGTAGGGTTAGGCAGAGACCACAGATCTCCGTCTGCTACGATTTTAGCACACTTTCCTTGCTTCCTCCACACTCATCACTCTCCTCATCTAAGCTATTTAAGGTTAAGTGTACTCTTGACTTAGCCTTTCCTATAAATTTCGGCAATTTGGTCACGGTATGTTTTTCTTGGTCCATGCACATACGCAACGTAAATTTCTTTTACCAATCGTCTTTCATCCATGATCTCTATGTACTCAAACCGCCTAAGCAACCCTTTCTTAACTTTTGTCACGACAACTTTTACTTCACATCGCTATATTTTTAAATTTTATTCTAGTGGTATAGTAAAACCCGATGATGTGTGCTCGAATGACCTGGTTTTAACCGACCTTTGTGATTGTGATATTTCATAATTTATATATGCTCTCATCGCTTAGCTAACTGTAGCCTAACTGTAGTGATTGATCGCTGTTCTATTAACGATTTGGATGTCTACTCCGGCAATCACGTAAAGTTTTAATGCTGTGTTTAATTTCTACCAAATAAGTTTTTTTAAACTTCCCGAAGTAGAACGTGTATATATTTGAGTTCGAGGTTCTAAGTTGAAAAAAAATATTTCTTCTTGATAAACACCTATTTTTACTGATCTCTTATCTTTTTTCGATAACCTCTATACTCAAAGACTGTATAGTTTATTGCTCTTAAAACTGTAATGACAAATTGAAAAACTGATTCTGAAGGATTGATTTTGTAATTTTAATTCGTCAAGATGGGCGTGATCATATTTATATCAAGTCCACTGGTGGACATTTCCCCCCCTCTAAATCAGGAATCCCAACATAATTAGCAGTTACTCAGGTAGACACTGCTTGCCAAATAATACTATTTGTCCTCACAATCGTCTCGTAACCTTCTTCTTAAAATTTCTTCCCCATCAGAACTATAATTAACCTAAACTTCTTCCATCATATAATTAACCTAACTTTAATTAACTATTGTCATAAACTATAATTAAGAACAAATACTTCGGCAAGTGAACTGGAATCGCACCTGTATATAAGGCCGGGTCCGAGCAGGCGCGGATATTGTGGCGGCACGAGCGGTGCGTGAGGACCGGGCAGGCGGTAGGGCGGGGGGAGGCGCGGGCGGGCGCGCGGCGCGGCCAGCGGCGGCACCGACGTGTACACGGCCGGCTGGCACAGCTTCATGGCCAGCGCGTTCAGCTCCACGGTCGGCATCACTGCACCTGCCCACACACCGCTCATCAACCATTCTACCGCACACGACAATACAGACAAGCGACAGCACACAAGGATAAAATACATTTTTATTATAGGACAGGAAGGCAAA
>JASFAT010002908.1:0-11776 GCA_031353405.1 Baronia brevicornis | reverse complement strand
GGAAATGTCATTGTGCCAGTATTCCATATTGTTACTACTGTTAGCATTAAAGCTAAAGAAAAAAATAAAGTGGCTGTGATATTCATATTGTGTTGTTTAATTTACTTTAAATCTAAGATTATATGTATGTTAAATACATAGATGCAAATTTATCATATTTCTTATCAAAAATAAGGGCCTATATTTCACTATGACAAAATTTAAGGGGTAGCTCCTTGATTGTTTTAGTTTACGTATTATACAAATCAAGAATATATTGCCATGTCATATTTTTGGCAGTTAAATCTGAAGAAATAAGCGTTTTAATCGTTATTAATGCATAACGTTATGAATTTTCTAAAATTACTTAAATAACTAACTTTACATAAAGTTTTTTAATAGGTGTAGTTGTTAATAATTAATGCAAAATTTCAAGTTTCAAGTCTATGAACTTGACCTATTGAAAGTTTATTACAAAAAATATTATAATCAAAAAATAAAAAAAACATGCGAGATTTATCAATAAGTTTTAGTATCAAGCTGCTATTATTTTAGATCCATTTGATCAAAACCCTAAATGAAATCTCTAAGGCTTTTAAAGGCTTTATGACGATAAAGACAATGATTTATTGAGAAGCCCTTCACATTAGAACATAACTAGAAGTTTTATTTGTTTTAGTAGATACGAGATATACAAACAATGAAAACAAATTTCAAACAGATACGTGTAGAGATGAACACGCTCTTGTGGGGTGAACTTCTTGTTATCATCTCAAGGTGTTAAAGAAGGCTTAGTAAGATGATAACAAAAGAGTTCAATATCAATAAACTAATTTCTTTGTCAAGTGACAAGCGAGTATTGCCCTTGTGTTAGACGCACTACCTACCGTAATATTGATAGTTTACTTGAAACACCATTCTCGGTATTGTATTAAATTTGTGAACAATGGTGCTCTTATCTATCGTCATTTGTAAAAAGTAAGTACAATTATACAACTGAGAAGTGTAAGGTATGTGCTTAAGTGAGAATAGATTGCTGTTGGAGATTAGTTTCCCTAAAAATTAAACAGTGTTACTGTAAGCCCCCGCTTGGCGGGAGGATTGGCGATCGACCTCGGGAAAAAATTTCAACTTAGTATTAGTTTGTATAAGGAAACGATAATAGTTACTATGTACTGCTAGACTGATTCCGGTTTAATTATGGTGTGCTGAATTGTAACCCGTTTCTAAGTCTGTATTAATAGTTGCCGAAAAGGTTAACAAGGTTTTAAATTATTTAATACTATAATTAAATTTATCATTGATTTAATTTTGCATTATATTATAAAGATTACTTCTATCAATAGAAAAAAAGGTATAAATATAGTGTTTAACTTTTGAACTTCAATGTAAAATAGTTTGTTCTTTATATAAATGTTATTATAATAAAATTGATAGTAATATTTCCGATTAGGTTGTTCTATAAGACGTGAGTTGAATCGGGCAACAACAGTTTTCATTATAGAGTTTGGGCTATCCCGTATTCTCTGAAGCAATGAAGTTGTTCGATTTGTCAAAATGGCCCAAAAGCCATCAGTGCGGGCCTTAACGAAAGTACCTAATGCACTGGAGAAACGAGACTGTACCTATATAATGCTTAATGCGTATATAGCTTTAAAATTTGACTATATAATCAGAGATTTATATTTACATACAAAAATGTAATTATTTAATGCTTCTTTTATTATTTTATTTATTTATTATACATTAAATTTGGTTTTTACATTATTATATAAAATACGGAATACAAAAATTTAAATTAAGTTTTTCTATATATCGTCGTGATGTATGTATAGTTGGTGCGTGTGCGCAAATTGTGTGCGTGTTGTGGGTAGTGTAAGTGTATTAAGATCGAATTAGGTAGGCATATTGTTTAGCAATGGATGAGACGATGACGACGTATCAGAAAAAAAATTAAGAAATGTCAGGCAACTTTAGCTCAGCGGTGTCCTTAACAATTACATGACATATTTTTTTTATAAAATATTAATGATATATAAAAATGTTCTCTAGACACTCAATTTTAATTACCAATAAACAACTTGTGCAAATCCAGTGTGACTGGAGATAGGTCATATTATTATGGTATGTATATATGTATGGTATGTATTAAACACTTTTATTCGTCTACCTTCCATAACTTTGTTTCCTGTATTAACTAAGCTTTCATACCTTTAAAAAATAAGGAAAATGTTTATTTGATTATAATTAAAAACTTATATCAATAAAACGCTTTAACGCTCATAATCCCTAAACCAGGATTTCCTGCATTGTGGGTACATTATAAAGATAAGGACAGTCATTTTGACTATGAATATGTAGGCCATACACATGTCTTTCCGGATTCGATTGATTATTTTTTAAAGCGATCTATTTTAAAAACGGTACCTGCTTAAGGTAAAAAAAGAGGTATTTTGAGGTAGGTTTAAGGTAGATGGAGCATCGATCGTCGCAGGGTAACCCGTGGGGACTAGATATGTGTAACAAAAGTTCAGGCTATCAGGCGTGCCTAGGGGGAAGCCTATGTCCAACAGTGAATGATGACGATGAAAAACATGAAAAAGCATAGTTGCCTTTAGCATTGTCTCCGTCACTTAATCAATTTCTCTTGCCTCGATTTCGACTAACATAAATCAAATTAATCAGGTTTTGATGGAACTGCTCCATCTATGCGTAGCGTATCGACCTTTTTGCGTCGAAAACGTAATAAACCGCAAACATAAAACTTACCACCAGACCCTAAAAAATCTTTAAGATTTCAGAATAAATTGTAATATATGATCACTCAAAAACAGTCAGTTTCAACGTTGCACAAAATTTTCTATTGGTGGTAGAGGTGTGAGACTCAGTCCATCCGACGCAGTATTTTCTTCTGATTCGAATATACTATAAAAAATTACATCTGTGTTATATATAGCACTTTTGCTTTTTTACGTTGATATATTTGAAGGAGAGAAGGCTCTATTTAAAATATGAATGTTTGAAATTGTAACAACAAATATAATTTGTGAAACCATTTAGCATGAAAGCGGAAGATATATATCGTTCGCACGTAGAGTGCGCAATCTTTTAATTCACTCCATCAGACAAATCAAAGCACTCGTGTTGAGTGACAGGAGGGCCACGCGGGGGATAAGAACATCTATATTACTTCTCTACTACGATCGTATCATTTGTTGCTATAAATAACATTGTGCATATATGAGTATCAACAATAATGAGTTGTATATTAGTATAAGATAACCAAACCGTTTTCCCAAGATGGTTCTTTCGGCAAAACTTCCATAAAACGAAGAACACTGTCCCGAAATGTGTTTTATTCAAAAAGTTTATATATTTTTTTTATATGTCCACGCCTATCCCCCGCAGGGGTTGGCAGAGACCGCAGAGCTCCATCCGCTGCCATTTATCGCAGCGAAACGACTCGTCATTGGTCGCTTTTCGCGCTCGTGAGAATCAGGTCGTGACGGGTGGCGAACCACGTCGCCGTCATTTTCGACAAATTAGGTATATCAAATTCGTCTTAGTGAATCCCACGAGCCGCAAGGGAGGATGGAGGTCAGCCCCAGCAGAGCCCTGCACGCTGAGGTAAGGCACTATAGTACCCGGGGGAGCCCGATCCCGGGACGATCGGCACGCTTGCGACTAGGCTCGCCCCTAGCCACGCATCCATTGACACGGCAGACCGTGGATTGGCGGAAAGGAAAGGAAGGACAGAGAAGAAAGGAAGGGGCAGGAAAGGAAATGCGGATTGGGGGAGGGGGGGGGGGGTACTAGACTCGGAATAAACATTTATAAATCCATATAAATATTTATTCCGATGCGGGAATCGAACCCGCGACCATTGACTTCGTGGGCGGACGGCCCCGCCACTGATTGATTGGTCGTCATATAAGTTGCCTCAATGAGGAAGTTATCGCTTTGATCTCAATGATTGCGGTTTCGATTCCCGCATTGGGATAAATATATGTATGGCTTACAGGTATTTTTTCCGAATGTGGTTGCAATGCGCTTAGAAGAAGCGTGGTAAAATGGGGACAATAGGATATATATGAGTGATTGTTACTATAAAAAATTGCAGGAGTTAAATATTTCTTAGTAATTTATTTTGTGCACTTTTTAATGTTCTTTTATTTGTTTTTGCATATAGTGGCCTAATATTTCTACTAAATATATAATATGCGATTAATTTGATGAACTTTGGATTTATGGCACATCTAATGCGATAGGAGGACGATACCTCTGAGTGTAATGTAAATTTATTTTGATACAAAAACGCTTAAATTAAATTTAATTTATATTTGCAAAACGTAGATAGGGCTAGTAATGAAAAATCCATTCAAACGTTCATCGACAAGGACGCTCCAAGTTATAGACCATACAAACAGCTGTGACGGATAGCCCGTGCGTATATGTGAATAGACACCGTAGCACAATCGATTGGTCAAAGTCAATCATCTGAGGCAGGTCGTAGCGACCGTGAATACGGGCTGCATCCCGTGCGGACCGCAGTGGGATACAGTGGCGCGAGTCGCGCGTTTCCTGTCAAACATCGTAGTCGCGCACCCCACATACAGTCCGACCAAACGCCAGTGTCCGCACGATTCGAATATAGATGGTAGACACAAGCGTCATAATATTTAATCAAACCGGGCATTACGTACGGAGTACAATGTAGAGCTGCCGGCCCGCCGGAGAAAAATGTGAGTTACGTCAATTTCATTATGAAGTATTTTCAACAAAAGCCAATAACAGACATAATCGAAACGACACGCGTATCTTCTATATATATAAAAATCTCGCTAAAACTCGAGAACGGCTGGACTGATTAGGATAATTTTGTTTTGAATTGTTTTTGGAAGTCCAGGGAAGGTTTAAAAGGTTAGTAAATATGATAAAAATATTAGGAATATAGTAAAAGCAACAATTTTATTTTCCCTTCAAAACTATTTCTACCTATCAAATATTTGATGATCGTCCCGTCATTCAAAAATAATTTAATTTAAAAACTGTTCAGAAATCAAATTAAATTCAAAAGTGAAGTTTTTTTTAATTCTGAGGCGGTATGAATTTGCCTGGTCAGCTAGTATTTAATAATGCTCAAAAACGGTTACTTTGTAGTGTTTTTTTTTGTTATTATTATATTAAATAATTGAAACTATTAAAAACTGATTGGTGAGCAAAACGGTCAATTAATTACAACATTGATATTTTTTTCTTATCTCATCATCATTTAATTTATGATCAACACATAGGATTTATATGTTTGAATACCTAACGCCGCATTTCAGTAGTGAATTTAATTAAAAGCATTGTTTTTAATTAAAATCACTACT
The DNA here is from genome assembly GCA_031353405.1 of Baronia brevicornis. Lineage (NCBI taxonomy): Eukaryota > Metazoa > Arthropoda > Insecta > Lepidoptera > Papilionidae > Baronia > Baronia brevicornis. The sequence continues at coordinate 6,422 of JASFAT010002908.1, read as the reverse complement.
GAAATGTTACTTGCTAAAAAATAGTAATTGCTTTGACAAAAATCAAATTTTATTTATAATTATCTAAAAATACTAATATATATATATATATATATATATATATATATATATATATATATATATATATATATATATATATATATATATATATATATATATATATATATATATATATATATATATTTAGTATTTTTTCATAATAATTGAGTGGATACACCAAAAATAATATCATTATCTTCTTAAAAATTTGTAATTAAATATGTTTTTCTTTCATCTAGAATATACTTATAGCTTTTTACGTAAAACATAAGTGTTTTCAAGTTTTGTTATATACTTTTTAAATGGACATTTAAAATGGTTTCCATGGTTTCCCGATAATGACTTCGAGAAAATTAAAATATTTTTTGTGTATAATCGTGGTTTTGATTACTTGCACTTCATATTATACAAAATAGTTGGTTATAAATTCTTAATGACTCTATTACACTGACAATAATGATCAACCACGATTTCCACTTACCAAAATATTTAACATAAAAAGATTTAGATATTATATATATTTTTATTTTATTAAATTATTAAAAAGATATTGCAATTATTACTATTGTACAATGAGAAGATCTGACACTAAATAACGGGATTAGAGACAAAAGAAGAGAAAGACCAAAAAAATCACCATTGATAAAAGGAAATATTAATTAAAATATTAAAATTAAATTTAAGGTTTAATTTAAGTTTAATAATGAGACTGCGGATCCCACAGTCAAACTGCAAACAGTTTTGTGGGACTTTATATCTCAAAAATTTGCAGTTAGTAGGTTGATGTGTTCCTTCACTTTATAAATAATCACAGATAGCCAGCAATATGTTATGTTATTAACAACTCTTTATTGTTATTAATAATTCTATATGGTTGTAATTAACGTTAATAACTGTGTAAATTAGTAACAACTCTATATTGTTTTAATACCAATTAAAAATATAATATTAAAACAATATAGAGTTGTTACAAATTTTACAGACAACATACATATAAATTACGAATAATTTTTGGATGGATAAATTAAACAAGATGGATTTAAGATGCATATTATCGTCGTAGATGTGTATTGGACAGTCAAGTTTTACTTAGCTAAGATCCGCGACAAGCAAACAATAACAGAAAATTAATAATGTGTGTTTTCCTGTTGGATGTAGTGGATTTATTTGGAACTAAACCAAAAACTTACCGAAAAACGGCCAGCAACTCTCCACCCACCAACCACTATACACAACACCAAACACACACAACCACCTTGTAAACGATACATGTTTCGCCCCAACACGAGGCATCTTCAGGTATAGTAGACTCTACGGAAGACAATCGAAAACTTTTCGGTTGTCTTCCGTTAATTATTAATTTTCCGTTATTGTTTGCTTGATCTTAGCTAAGTAAAACTTTTGACTGTCCACATAGTGATGAATTTCCGCAAAGTAACGCCTGACTCCATTAATCATCTTATGTAAAATAATTCTAAAAAGAAAGATGCGTTTTATTAGCTGTAGTGCGCGGTGTTCTTTCACTTTAGTTGTAATGTGTGATAGGAAAGAGGGCGGTCACGAGGAGGAGCCGACCAACGCGGCGGAGGTGGTGCAGGGCAGGCGCACAGAGCGCACTTGTTGCTGCGTCGGCGTGTTGGTGGGCGTCTCACTCATCGCCGGTGCGTATGTTAACGCGAAGCTCCCACAGGTTATAAAAGAATATTTTTTATGAATGTATGTGCAGCACACGTGACATATTAGGAATTAAGACAGTTATGCAGAACGATTTAAATGTAGCGAACTTGCACCCTATCATGGCAGGAACATAATATATGTATATAATACATATATCATAAGCTGACAAAGCCTTAGGGCAGCGGTTTTCAACAAACCGTGTCGCGATATATTGGTGTGTCACAAGCTCCTGTCAAATGTATTGCGAGATTTACAATTACGATATTAGGATCTATTTTTTACTTTATGCGTTTGTATGTTATGTACCTTACACTTCAACTATCAACAATTACTACTTACATGCAATAAGTACGTTAAAAAAGTACGTTTAAAAAGTATGCGCCTTTGGTGAGGCCTTTGTCCAGTAAATGAACTGCCGTGGGCTGATATTGATGTTGATGTAGGGGGATCGCGTATTTGTCAAGAATATGAGTGTGTAACGGAGTAAATAAGGTTATTAACCGCTGCTTTTAAGAATAAATTATCAAAACTCCTTTTCACATCAGGAATTTTTCACTGAACAGAAACTGACGTTTACGCGACGCAATTTTCAGTGAAGTTAGTGGTTTGGCCTTCCAGACAAGGCTCTTAAGCCTGAATAATGACGATATAACCTTCTAAATGAAAGCATAAGGGAGAAAAACAACGAATCCGACTTTATTAAGAATACCGACTATTGCAATTCCTTTGATATGGAAAGAGGCTATGATTAACGTGGAATCGGTAAAGGCTTTGTATAACTACACTCCTAATTATTGTTGACAGAGAGAAGTAGAGAGATTTATTTCTGCAGTAACACATTACGTATTAATTTACAGCCCATACTAAATACACACTTTATTTTAAATTAAAATATACACACACACATACATATACCGCAGATTGAAAATGGGTGATGGCTCAGTCAAAACTTTCACTCATTGAGCAGAAAATATTAATTTTCTGTTACCACTCGATTCGTTTTAGTAATATATATTTAGAAAATCTATACAAAACCATTACCTAAAAATGTGTAATAAGTCCTTATTTTATGCAACTAAAGAGGAATGCATATGTGGTCTCGTATAAATATATTTTACAATATAAAATGAATAAATTAAAAAAAAAATATTCGTCTTTTTTAGCCCTCGTAGCAGTGATCCTTATGAAGGACACAACGGTTGAAGTGACAGTTCTTCGGCAAGTTCACGTTGTGAGTACATGTTCTTATAGTTAATCGTTATTTTTATTGCATAGTAGATCAGTGATTTTCAAACACTCTGCCGCGGCGGCGAAATTGTACAAATTATTTTAATAGGAATCATATATCAGGAATAAAATCCATAAAAAAAATTAATTGTTTTTGTAACACGCACTTTCTTAGAATCATAAACAGATTTTTATGCCTCAAGTCGGCTCACACATGTCAGGCTCTTTGTATGTCGCCAAATTTTGAAATCGTGAAAATATACTGCCTAAGGGCTTGAGGGAACATAACTATCTATTTCTTACGCCATACATAAACTGAACTAAGTTTTCCGTATGTATTGAACACATGGCAGGAATGGAATGGAACCTTATACATTACGGACGTTTTCAGGACTATAGTTTTATTTCAATAAAGTTATTTTTATTTCAACTAACAAAACCAGGACAACTGGTATTACTGCATTATTAGGAAGTTAAGTAACAAGTTACTTATGTTCGATTTAAGTAGACTTTATTTGTGTTTAGCTAATGTCGCATGGCGAGCGCACACCCAGCGAAAGTGAGTTGTCTATGTTGGGGGCACCCCCGCCCGACCATGTCTTCGCGCCTTACGGTGCTGGTGCTTTGACAAATGTAAGTACGTAAATTACAGTTTTTAATTATCATGAAAACTTATACATTAACTGGAAGAAAAAGACACGACCGTATCTTACAATTTTAAATTACTTATTCACGAGCGTGGAATAAATTTTGTTAAATTAAGTTTACTAGTTTTATTTACCTTTACTATGATATAAGACGTTAAATTAGATTTTATTTACAAACTTAAATGAAATCTTTTACATATATCTTGGTCCCACGAAGCTCCCCAATGCATGCAAATCTCAAACTAAAATGATTAAAAATATTAGAAAGTGGATTGGCTATCCCTACTAGAAAAGCTCTTGCTGCTGCAGTACCGGCCTTTTTTTACGGGAAAGAAGAGAAAACGAAAAAGCGTGTAGCCCTGATGGAAAGTAGGCAACACGGCTGCTTTCCACGCAATGGGTTTTAAATATTATTTAAACTTCTTTTAGACTTATGAGTTCAATAGCTGTGGCGTCAAAATGTGTCCATTTTTTTATATTTGAAGCAAACACGTCACTGATATGGCATTATGTAGTAAACATTTCAATATAATGCAAACTAATGCACTTTGACAGTGAATAAGACCGACATAATATATACATATGAACAGAATTCATTTGCGTCATTCATAAGCTGTGTCGCGTGGGAACTTCGAAGAACGTAACTTTTTAACAAAAGAATATTTCATCAACAAAATGTAGTCGGATATGTACTGAATTAAGTATCTACGAACCATGACGGTGGCAATTCTTTTTATAGTAGTGAATATTTTTATATAAGTATTGTAATAAAGTGTTTATATAACACACAGCATATAGAAAATACCTATTTCACTATCTGGTGATTAATTTGTCAATATGGACTAATTCTATCACTGTTTAGTTTTAAGAATTACATATTGAATTTTGTTTGGATAAACCGAAATAGTTATTTAGTTGTTTAAACTTGTAACTTGTGATCGTAGCATAATTAGCAAACCTAGTGTAAAACCTAATTTTTAAGATCGGATGAATCACGTGTGTTCAGTTTAGAAGAAATACAAAGAGGAGTTATTAAATTTAAATATTATTACTTATAATATAAATACATTTTCGTATGAAATATATAATAAGAACGGACATTTTCATGGATTCTATAATGTACGATATACTTCGCTCACTGATGCGCTTGCACAGTGTGTTGACTATGGAGAAATCATGGCAAGAAATCTATATCCATCAGTGTACTAGTATAGTACTAGGATTAATAATATTTTATATAATTATATTAAATACCTAAAAACAACTTATTAATTAATATTACAAGATATTATGATGATAAAATTTTACGTTATTCATAATCGTAAATTTACAACTTAATATTAAGCGGTAGGTATAGCCTTTTGTCGCAGTTTATAGCAACAAGACTTAGAAATGAATCCCCCACTTCCCGCACTCAACTCGGGAGGGATCCTAGATGCCCGAAGGTCGTGAGGTGTTCTAAACAGGAACGAAGTGTCGGCCCAGACGCGGATTGCTGTCGTACACTAATAATGATTTATTGCTCGCTGTAAGCGCCCAACGGGACACGATTGAAAGACTCGTATATTTGTAAAAATATATTTTCGCAAACAGCGTGTAGTTTGATATATTTAATGTATCTATTGAGACAGGAAAGTAGGCATAAATTATAAAAAATAAGGATATTTTAGTAAAATGATATCATATTACATTCTTAAAAATGGGTTTCTAACTAAATATAAAGTATTTTCTCTTTAGTTGGTCCACACATCAAAGTAAGAAATAATTGACCGCGATACGGGAAATTAATTTGACCTAGAAGATATAAGTTGTACAATATTTCATTAAAAATAAAATTTTATTTTTTTAGGAAGGAAAAATGGTGACTTTTGAGATGGGCGCATTACTTAGAAGAAGATATAATGAATTCTTAGGACCTTTTTACGAAGATGGTAAGTGATTCTTCATATTTTGAAGCATGCATCATAAGCCTGCGACGGGCGTTTGCTGCGTGATGCCTAACGAAGCTGTCTATCAAAAGTCATAAGAAAAAGCTTAATAATATAAAATAAAAATCTATACTAGGACTACTTATGATAAGTTTTTGGTACACATATCATAAAATCGATTAAATATAAATAGTCTAAGTTTTAAAGTTTTGTGTCATTCAATGTATGTATATCATACAAACGATAACAATACAACAATATTTACAAGATCTACAGAACATATTTGTATATTATAATAGAACTTCTATTCGAAAATCCTAGTCTGAAGCGATGGACCTTTAAGTAGGAGAATGTTAAATTAAACAACACGGATAAAGACTGAGTCTTATCAGAATCACAACATGTGATACAAATGATAACGATTTACTGTTAAAGGGAAACACCTCGTGATAACGTCAGACACAGATCTTAGCAAAACCAGCGCTCTTCTTATCGCAGCAGGTCTGTGGCCGCCACCGGTAGAACAAATGTGGAACGAGACCCTGAATTGGCAGCCGGTGCCTTACGCTTACCCATCCAGAGACAAAGATTATGTAAGTTGAAGCAGTATTGATTGACCAGAAAACTCAATTATTTTTAAATTATTAAACAAAGACGGCCCATTCGTCCTACTGGGTTGGGCAAAGGATCTCCCAATTTCTAGGGAATATGGATATTTAAATAACACGAAAGCTCATCACGACACCATGGATCGAAATAAATATCTGTAAATCATACAAATATTTATCCCGATGCGAATTAATTCGCGACTACTTACCTACTCCGACAATGATAACTTCGTCTCTGTGTCGAAAATAAAAATGGAAAAGATGATTTCTTATCTAAATATTAATCTCTCTCTAAT
>JASFAT010000450.1:0-30897 GCA_031353405.1 Baronia brevicornis | reverse complement strand
TCATTGTCTGAAGAACCAAAAACGTAGACAAAATGTAAACTGAGACAGTTATAATGCCAGTTTTCAATCATGCACATGCACATGCACATGCAACACTTTCATGCAATACAAACCTGCATGGCTTTCGACAGCTTTTGCGTCGATTTTGTAATGGGAGACATTGAAGCCCGCCGAAAGTTGATCGTATGAGGTGTGGTGCATTCCTCGTTAAAAACTGCTTCGTACACACCGGGCGTACTTGTCAAATAATGCAATTTGAACTCTGCCTCTTTGTCCGATGGTTTATATTTCAATGGCGTTTCGATTATAGGACATTTCTCAGTTTCCGGACATGCTATTTCGTTCTCTGAACTCGTGTCTTGATCGTCTAAACAGGAAACGCAAGAGGTAGGGGTTCCTCGTGGAACAGTGTTACGTTTTTGGTATTTTTTGTTTATATTCTGCGACGGCAATATCACTTTGGAGCGGAACAATCTTGTTCCGCGCTTCTTAGTGTTCTTTGGCGTTTCATCGTTCTGATCTAACAGGCTCAAATTCGGTTCGGAAACGAATTTCGGACTGATCTTGCGACATTTGTTTATCGCCCCTTCGGAGAGGGTGCTATCGTTGCTGGGGTCCGAATCGTACGCATCGTTTTCCACCAATGACTCCGAACTGGCCATTTGATTGGCCAAATTTTTCATCACAATACTCTTGTGAGTTAAATGTAATTTGCTATCATTGTTATACATCAACTTTCCTTTGCTTGGTTTCTGTAAATAACGCATGCGATTAGCATGGGGAGGGGAAAGTTAAAAGATTAGAAACAGATTATTTGCTTTGGATGTAATGAAGAACTCAATGATGGATTTATTTAAAGTATAATGTAAGAAAAGTTGTACAATTAGAAACAGATTATTTGCCTCAGATGTAATGAAGAATTCAACTATGGATTTATTTTAATATACTTTAGTATAATATAGAGAAAGTTATATGATTCGAAACAGATTATTTGCCTTGGATGTAATGAAGAACTCAACCATGGATTTATTTAAAGTATAATGTAAGAAAAGTTGTACAATTAGAAACCGATTATTTGCCTCGGATGTAATGAAGAATTCAACTATGGATTTATTTTAATATACTTTAGTATAACATAGGGAATGTTATATGATTCGAAATAGATTATTTGCCTTGGATGTAATGGAGAACTCAACCATGGATTTATTTAAAGTATAATGTAAGAAAAGTTGTACAATTAGAAACAGATTATTTGCCTCGGATGTAATAAAGAGTTCAATGATGGATATATTTTAATATACTTTAGTATAATATAGGGAAAGTTATATGATTCGAAACAGATTATTTGCCTTGGATGTGATGAAGAGCTCAACGATGGATTTATTTAAAATATAATATAGGGAAAGTTAAACAATTAGAAACCAATTATTTGCCTTAGATGTAATGAAGAGTTCAACCATGGATTTATTTAAAGTATAATGTAAGAAAAGTTGTACAATTAGAAACAAATTATTTGCCTTGGATGTAATGAAGAGTTCAATGATGGATTTATTTTAATATACTTTATTATAATATAGGGAAAGTTATATGATTCGAAACAGATTATTTGCCTTGGTATATGATTAGAAACAGATTATTTGTTTTGGATGTAATGAAGAGCTTCGATGGATTTATTTAAAGTATTAGTTTTACTATTCTTTTAACTATTGTAAGTAATAATGAGAAAATCTATGTTCCATCAAACCAAACTACATTGAAACAAATGTACTCTTTGTACATGTACATTATAAACTCTTAGACGACATGTATAATTATAATATTAGAAATAAAAATAAAATCCAAATGTTTATAAATTTTAGAAAGTTCAAAAATAATTGATAAATCTAAACATATGTTTATACAGATATCTCATCATAATTCTAAACAGCTTAGTGGTCAAAAAATAAGGTTATCATTAAAATATTTATCTTCAAAGCCTTTTAAAACTATAAATGAGTATTTTATGGGAAGAAACTCATGGTATACATGAGTTCAACAAAGAGACAGTACCATATTGCAGACAATATTATTTATATTATAATAAGTTTAATTTATATTGATTTGTATGTTTCATCGTAGAGAATGCTCTATACAAGTTGATGAAGCTTTTTAGAGTAACCATACTTTCCAATATTTTTTTCTATGCTAACCCAACTCTGTTTCGTATATATGGATGAAACGATAGTGTTAGTTCAGAATAACATGCTTTGATAACAATGAACACATGGATAAAAAGTTGTAACATTACAACGCATAAAAAACAATGCACTTACTTCCTCAACTGTGTTAATAGCAGAACCGGATCCCTTCTTTGGTGTTTTGTTTAGTAATCCCTTATTAAAGATATGCCTCTTGATTGAGTCACCGAAACTTCTCGAACCGGCTACTTTGCCAGTTCTTTGTATCTGTATTGGTGTACCTATTTCACAAGAGAATACAGTGAATAATAATAGGGGAGGCTAATGTCAAAAGACAACCTGACAAGAAAACTAGTAGCTGAAGGCACTCTTAAGTTGTCTTCCGTAGAGTCTACTATACCTGAAGATGCCTCGTGTTGAGGCAAAACACGTGTCGTTTACAAGATGGAATAGTTTACAAGGTAGTGTGTGTTTGGTGTTGTGTATAGTGGTTGGTCGGTGGAGAATTGATAGCCGATTTTCGGTAAGTTTTTGGTTTAAGTTCCAAATAAATCCACTTCATCCAACAGAAAAAACACACATTACTAGTTTTCTGTTATTGTTTTGCTTGTCGCAGATCTTAGCTAAGTAAAACTTTTGACTGTCGACATAGTGATGGATTTCCGCAAAGTAGTAACGCCTGACTCCATTAATACTCTTAATTTTATTAATTTATATTAATCAAGGGAGAATGTTGAGCCTCCAGAACTCGGCCGCTCACCGTACGAAGCGCGGTGGGTAAGCATACTAACAAAATACTTCTTACATACCATATCCATTTTGCCGGTTGAAATGTTTCACCAGACGTCTCTTGTGGGCTGAGTCGGGCAACGATTGGATGTACGCGTAGAGCTGCGCAAGCGCAGTATCGGTGGGGTTGCGAGCGTTCTCCGCACAAGTTCGATGGCGATCAACAAATGAGTAAACTGTGTTTGCAGCTGTTCTGTAAGAAAATAAAGTTGATACTGTTAGACTAGATCCTGATCATAGATATTTATCATTATACAAATTATACATTATTATCATGAGGCTATTTAATGATGGATAAAGGCCTCCCCAAGACAGTCACTCTGCACAGATCATTGCTCCATCAATATCTGTAGGATACCAAATTCCTTTACCTTTAGACATATTGTCAAAATACCTATTTCACTTTTTTGTTAAAATACCAAGGATGTATGAAAAGATAGATGAGTGTGGAGGAAGCAAGGAAGGTGTGCTGGGATCATAGCGGATGGGAATCTATGGTCTTTGCCTACCCTAACGGGAGACAGGCGTAACAATATGCATGTATGTATGTAACTGATACCTCAAACCCCCATAGACAAATTACTTTACAAATTGTATCTCTAGTTATTTTCCTATTGATTCAAAACATTTACCAATTTGAACATTTTGCGGTTGGTGGTGACCCCAATGGGTCGATGTCGACCCCTTTGGGAATTCCTGCCCTAGATCATTCTCAAAGACAGGCAACACACCTGCAGTGCCCCTGAGACTGTAGATTTCTAAGTGCAGCAGTAATTGCTAAGCACTTACACCATATATTTTTATATATTCATAACTCTATATTAAAAAATCTAGTAAAAAAATGACTACTCACTTATCAGTGATACTCTCATCCAAGTCTACATCGGGCGACATTACTCTCTTCCGTTCCCTTAAAGTGAAATAGGCGGCGGCGTCAGTTGCCAGTTGCGTAGGTGCCTCGAATAGATCTGATGAGTGACGTATCATAAAACTTATCACAGGAGACAGTGCTATGGAATCTGTGTGGAATGTTTCTGGCGACAACTGGAAATGCAATTTGTACTTATTATTAATGCATTCCTAACAGTGATTGTGAAACAATTCAGCATATTATTCACCCAATCCATTGTATCATAAAATCCATATTTTTCCGCCTACACAATCAATGGTCACGGTGTCTGTCCCCACATCGGAATAAATATATGAATTGCCTTCGAAAATTTATTCTGAGTCTGGTTACCCAGCCAATATGCTTTAAACAAGTGTATAGGTTAATTGTGCGTTCCTCCAAAAATTGGGAGGCCCGTGCTTCAGAAATGGGACACAAATGGGCTGTAAAAATAAAATATTGTGGCAATGGCTTAGAAAATCAGCAGTAGGATTACACAACTATTTATATGACCCATATTTTATCAGCACAAGCATTATTAGGTTAGTGAAAATGGTTCACAAGAATTCTAGTAATATTAAAACATTCTTAGTATTCTGTAAAAAATGGACTAGTCACGTTTATTGAAGAACCATCAACTCTTGAAGTATACAAGTGTTGGTTAGCAATTAACTCTTCTGCTATGATATCTCAAAAGGTGAACACATAGTAAAATTAACTTGGAGAACATTTTAGAACTAGGTGACCATACATATAAATACCTTTCTAGGACATAACAGATGTGGCGTAAACATTGTAGCCAATGTATCAGGCGACATTCTATTAGAGGCTTCATTATCAGCTACTAATCGCAATAACCTGAGCAGTCTTTGGAGAAAACTTCTGTGAGATGGTGTGAGCAGAAGTAAAAGGAGCTGCAGGGCGGTTAGAAGTTTAGGCATTGATGTTTCAGCATTTGGTGGATATTGTGCTGAAAAAGTTTATTTTTATGTTAATAACTAAAATCTAAACAATGTTGAGTCATACATTAGTTTTAAATGTGTTTTTTATAGTAAAAAGTGGCATGCCACCTGATTGTAAATAATTACCATCATAGCAAGTAGTACTTTTCATAATGAACCAACCGATTTCAGATGCAGACATAAAATTGTTACACATTTTTTAAAACAATTTTTTTCTCAAAACTCATTCTTTTATTCAGCAATAAAAAAATCCAATTATTTTATAATTTTGTTTTCGGTGTATAATAAAGAATATCTATCAATTTAAAACAAGGATGCCCAAACTATTTTGGGTAAGGGGTCTACCTTTTCCAAAACGAAATGATACCTCAATTTTTATTGTTAGCCACATTACTCTAAAAATCTTATCTCTAGTATTTTTTTTTCTCCTATTAATACAAAATACTAACCAATTTAAAAACTTTGTGGTCGGTTAAGGTAAACTGATTATGAGCTCCGAACTGATTACGAGGAGTCAATACCGATCACTTTGAGAATCCCTGATCCAAACTGTTAAAAATAGATAATGAATAGTGTGCTGTAACTTAATTTAGAATGATTATTCTAATTCTATATACTGTATTTTCATTTCACTCACCGGCTAAAGTACAATATGTTTGATAATATTGATCCATGAGCAGTGGTTGTGGTAGATCTGCAAGAAATCCTTTTAAAACTGATGCACAGTCATGTACTGAAAACTTTCCGTCATCGAGGCCAAGGTTAGAGCCAGTAACAAGTAATTGACGGAGATCTTGTTGACGACTCAAGGATCCTGTTCGACGGAATATTCCTTCTTGGGTCACATCTGAAATTAAAATGGGGGAATTTTTTATGACCTCAATTGAAACCCTATAGCAATGGTTCCTAACCTTGTATGGACTATCGCCCCCTTTACAAGAAAAAATGTTTTTTATGCCATAATCTTATATAGACATTTTTAGACGGCTACATAAAATGTTTTTCCACTCCCCATTTGTTTTAAACCCGCTATCCCCCATAAAGTTTCAGCACCCACTAGGGGGTGGTACTGCCCCCTATGAGAACCTATGCCCTATGGAAATCCTCTGTTGAATATAGGCCTCTCTGAAGTATGATGCATTTACCTAGCCACCACACAGAACAGGTGGATTGGATTACAACACTACAGAACCAATCATCTTACCCAGGTAAAGATGTTGGAGATACCATGGTAGCTATATGTTGATTGTGTGCTTATTTGAGTAATAAAGTTGATGTGTTTCAATGTCAATATATAATTCTACTGCAGACATAGGCCTCACCCAAGGTGCGCCACCTAGCCCGGTCTTCGGGTACTCCCATCCAGTGTCTGACAACTGCCTTGAGCAGATCATTTTTTCATTTAGCAGAAGGTTATCCCACACCACTTTGCTAAGGTGCAGTCTCCAGTTCAGCACTCATCACTCCAATGGTTGTCAGTTCTCTGACAAATGTGTCCAACCCATTGCCACTTCAGGCTGCTAACTTAAAGAGCTATATTGGTGACTCTAGTGATGTGATTACATTTCCTTAATATAGCATATTATATAAATCCTACCATATGTAAGTCCAAAAGAACATGTGAACTATTATCCCCACATAAGTTCCCAGTGTGAAATAAGACCAGCAACCATGCATGCATTTCTTCCTGTGAGTATATTAGGAAGTCAGTAGATGGGCTGCAGTATCTGAGATATGGAAAAACCCAATCCTTCAATTATCCTCTTCCCTAGCTTGGAGATTTTAACAATACCCCTCATTTGTAAAGAATGACAATATGGATAGGCCACACTGGGAGCCCAATCATATCCCTAAAGAAGCCTTAGAATTGGAAGAGTGGCTACACCAAGCAAACCTAGTGATGTATGGTAATATGAGAAGTAGGTAGCATCTGCATGACTTAGAGCAAAATAAAGCTCATAGCTCAAAATAGAATTCAATGGTTGAGCACTGTAGACACCCTCTGCCCCACTTGGAGGACATAGGAACATAAGTAAGTCACTTTTCTTGACTTGTTTATTACACAAAATTCAGGGTGGAAACAAGTAGTTTGCACCCTAAATTTTGACATCATATATTTTGTGTATAAATAAACATAAATTTAGTGAAATGGAAAGAATCTACCAAGAAAAAGGACATCAATTTAAATTTTAGTATTAAAAATGGTATTTCCGTAATAGTATTTACTTACTTTCACCTTTGGATAGAAATTCTATTAATTCATTTAACCTGAGAATCCCTTTTTCTGTTATTGTATTTACATCTGTATTCGCTTTTGTACTATTGATATTATTTTGACTGGAATTCGAACTAGAACTCTTCGTTTTCTTATGAAAATTCCATCGAAATTGCTTTGGTTTGTCAGTTGAACAATCAACACTGAAAACATGCGATTATAAGCTCACAAGTATCAAAAACTAATATCAAATTTTATTTTATTACTTACTCGTCAGTATTTATATCAACAACAAAAGATAAATGCATTCGTACAAGTGTAAAAAATTGGTCTAAATTATCTATTCTCAGTTTTTCTATCCATTTAACATCGGGGGAAGTCATTTTGAATTTAACACAGACGACTTAAAACTAAATAATTAAAGCATAAATTCCTAAACAGGTTCATATATTTACAAAACTTTTGTTGTTACATTATTAAGTTTGTCTTTTTTATGGATATATTATGGAAAAAATAAAAAAATATTATGAGTTCCTCCTGAACATGTTGCTTTGTTTTTAAATTTTCAAATGTCACATGTCACAACGGCTAAACGAAAACATTCAGAAACAAGAAGTAAAAGTTTCACACAACAATGAAAAAATAAAAAAATACATAATATGAACATCTAATAACAGATTATAACTCAGTGTTTGCGCACAGAATTGTTTCACGTTATTGTATTATAGTATGGAGTAATAAGAGTTACTTTTTAAATATTTTACATACAAAATTAAAATAATAATAATAATTAAAGGAAATTATTAATATTTAAATTTGACCAAAGCTCATGAACGAAGACTTTATGTGAATATCAAGACTATCCAGCTCCTCGAAAACACGGACTTATTAAGAAGATTCAAAGGAACTAAATATTTTGAGTTAGTTAAGTGATATTTAACTAGAGTACAGAATACAAAAATGTAGTGCCTTCCCCTTGATAGAGACTATAAGAAAACTATTAATGGACACATTCCAAAAATCTACTCTACTTAGCAAATTAAGTTAAAAACAAATTACTCATTAGCCCATAACTATATTGTAATTATAATGAGAAAATCTACAATAGTAATCATTACAAAAAAATGTGCTTTACGAACTGCCAAAGATGTCTTCTAGCGTTTGCTTCAATTAATATATTTTAATATTGAATGGATCAATTCTATTCGTATTATGATCATTTACCACATCCTTGTATAGGCGACAAATGCAAACCATAGGATTATAATGTGAGATACTATTAGGATATGCTTTAATGTTAAACATTTTAATGGTAGGCTTATGTGATCTGAGGCAGGTGTTAAAATTTAGAAAAGAGAACAGTTTTGGAGAATCTGAGAATACGAGTTGACTATTTTATATAAGCAAATCAAATCATGGCAATCACGAGATTGCCATGTGTATTGCCACGGGATATTGCGACGGGATTTAAGTGTACGACTTTCATGGTGACTATCGGAGTAATCCACTATTGTCCCTACTTTTAATAATTCGAAAGATTTTAGGGTCATCTACATATAATAGCTGATAGCTAGAAAAATGAGTTGGAAAGTTGTTCCACTAGACTAGAGCATTGATAAGGACTACAAAGAGAAATGGACCCAGGTGTAATCCATAGGTACCACACCAGGTTTAGACAGGTAATAAATACCTGTCTAAACCTGGTGTGGTACCTATGGATTGGCTATAGTTTGACTTCTATCTAAAAAGGATTTAACCTATCATAATAAGTTGCCATGTATTCCGTAAGCCGCAAGTTTCGTACATAAAATATTCTGATTCACTCTCGAAAGCCTTAGAAAAGTACTGACTTTTTTATAAATTGAATCAACTTGTTTTACCTAAGCAAAAGCACAGTAAAGCATTGTAATTTTAGAAAGACTTGAATTGTGATCTTTATAAGGAAAACTTACATCAGATTCCTCAGTTGAATTTTCGAAAACTGAACTAATTGGAAAACAGTTCGCAAACCTCCTCCGCTTTTAAAGACTCAACATTATTATATTTAACAATTTAAGGAATCGCCGATACACTTTTTTACTTCTAACATATCGCCAAATCTTTTGTGTGAACATTCCATAGATTAAATGTGTTGTAGCTATTAACTAAGCCTCGACATCTGATTCGCAGTATTAAAAGTATCATGACCGTGTAAGTTACCAATTTTTTTATGAGAAGTTAATTTATCTTTTAAAGCACACATTAAGGATTGGTTACTTATTGCTTTTGTTTATAATGAGTATAAGCATTGATTGTATCAGTTAGCATATCACATTTGCCTCGTTGAAATTTAAGGAATTTAGAACGGTTTCACAATCAGTATCTACAGCGGAGCTCGTTCCATAATTTTTCAAAAATAAATTTGTCTTTTGATGCGATCATAATTAATGATTTTTAACATATAGCAAAAGTCAATTTCGATTACTATTGGTGGATGATGTTAATCTACAATACTCAACGCAATCGTCTTAAAAGAGGTACTTAAGGATCAATAATTTTAATATATTACAAGTAGGAACAATATATTGTTATTAATTTAAATATATTAATTGTTGATCATTGATTACTTTTAATATATTAATTATTGATTGATTTAGTAAAAACTATAGTTTCCAATCAATTTATTGGGATTTGAACCACAGCTAAGGTTTACATATCTTCTTGTTGAGTCACTTCTTGCTTAAGGGTAATTTGACACTCGGCGGTAACAAACGGGCTTTCTTTATATTAAGTTTGTAATAATACTCGATTTCTATGAGCGATATGTTTTTTCTTGCTAATGAAGTTGAGAACACAATACATTGATAAGTGTGGCCTTTGAGTGGTTGCATACTTTATAACAAATCGAAGTCACAAATTCTTTGAATTTAGAGTGTTTTTAAAAACTCCTATATGAATAACAAATAAAAAGAAATCATGACTATTTTTTATTTTATTTTCATATACCTTTATCTGTTTCCATTGATGTAACAATAACGAAAATATTGCTAAAATTAAATTGAAAAAATAAACTCATACAAGAAACGACGTAATATAAAAATGGCGCTTATTGCGCGATATCTTGATGCATTTTTTTGTATATTTTTTCATATGTCACATAAAAATATACTTGAATAGACAGGTTTTTTCTTTAAAATTCATAAATTTATTTGGTTTCACGTGAAAATAAAAGACCTTTATGTAAAATTATATTTTTTTTATTTATAATATACATGTGTACAAATTTACAATTTAAACTGGTATTTTTTTACATTTCCAATTTATTACAAATAACCTATAGTTTTTAAATAGGGGTCTTTGATATATGACTTAAATTTATTAGGCCTAAGAGACAGTATATCTTTAGACAATGTATTACAAAAAGGTACTCAGTACATAGGTTATCTTCTAATGTACAAATTTACAATTATATACAGCTTGCCTGAAGGTAAGCAGTTTCCGAAGCCTGCGAATACTCTTATAACCCCAAACAACCGGAGCCAACTCACGCATGTTTTATTAGAGAGATTTTATAGAATTAGTGCCGACTGACTGACAGTTGGCACTAATTCAAAAGTCTGTCAGTCATTGTCAGTCCCATTCAGTCAGTCCTGACTTCAAGTCATAGTGTTAAATCAAACAAAGCTTGATCTATCCCAATGGGATTTCAAACAAGTTTTACGCGATTCGTCAAAACACTTAAATTTTTGTTTAGCAACATAAGAGATCTGCAACTTTAAAGCTTTTTTTTGTTAAGGCCAAAAGTTCCTAATGAAGGAATCATTCACTAGGAAGTCTAGAAAGTTGAATTACAAAAAATGCAGAAAGATGAAAACAACGAAAGAATCCCTTACTCGATACACTCGCAGACAATGGACCCAGTGGCGTAGCGAGGGGGGGGCAAGGGGAGGTGGACCTCATAACCCCGGACGCTACTCACAAAGGAACGCCAAATGGAGAAATGACGTAATTTTTTACTTAATACTTTACGTACCAGCAATAAAGCTATATGAGAATATGAGTAAATTTTGTAATATGGTGCCACAGGTATAATGTATAATATTTAATAAATAAATATAATGATAAATAGAGTACCACTACTCTTTGGTATGGTATTCTTCAAAGCATATTTCTAAACAAAGTGCTACATTGCATTGCTTGCAAATGTACTTTGATCTGGCCTTCTTGCACCATTTGCATCTTTGGTATTTGCTGGGACCGGTGCCAATAAAATGATTTCCCGTCAAAATCGGCCGATTTTTTTCAATATATTTGACCGTAACTAAAGTCGGTTCCCTACGCACTGGGGTCCGGAAAGTTGTGCAAAGGGATTCCGCAAGCTCTTTGCGGAATTGACGGTGCGAAATCCCAGGGTGTGCTGTTCTGTACACAATTAAGGCGTTTAAAACTGTGGTGTTTAACAGCCTCCTAAACACTTTTTTATACCAACCCTGGTTCCTAATTCTGTCGATAGGATTAGCTGATAAAAGTCGATCTTTTTTATCAACCCCTCCCATCGTGGTATTGTAGTCCAATACTACTTGCGGTTTATAATGGTATCGATCATATTTTTCTTTATCCCCCACAACCCCGTCATGAAAAGTCGATATCATAGCCACCAGGTTGGCGTCTCTCCACAACGTAACAGTCAAGTCCTGGCAATAACTGTTCACCACCTCACCAAACCGTAGCTCACGTGTTGTTGAACGTCTGATTGCTTCAGGAACAAATTCTCTATTAACACGGAGAGTTCCAAAGCAATCAGTGCCATTTAACTTGAGATATCTTGCCAAAAGTGGACAATTATAAAAACTGTCTAATGTCAAGATATACCCACGGTTGAGCAGCGGCTTAATGAGGTCAAGAACAATTTTTAACGTCACTTTTGTCGGTGGTGGAATGTCAGATGGTCCGTCACTACCTGCCTCTATCGGTTCATACGTCCTTGTCTTGTGGTCTTTATCTGTACAAATGAAAAACCTCCACAAATAGCCGGTCGAGGATTCGCACAATTCATATGTCTTAATCCCACACTTAGCCGCCTTGCTTGCAACTTTTTCTGCGAATCCAAGACGACCGTGCCATTTTAAAAGTGACTCATCAATGGCAATGTGCTGCGAAGGAAGATAGAGCTTACTGAAATTATCAGCCAATAAATCCAGTAAGGGCGCTATCCTTCTTAGCTTCGTGTCATCAGTTTGTTCTGTGTTGTCGCTGAAATATAACAATCGTTTTAGCTGTGAAAACCTATTGTATGACATGATGTCCTTGAAGTATTTTAGAGTCAGAAAGCCATTTTCACCCCAATAGTCTTTTTCAACGGTTAGCGGACCCAATCCTTGAAAAATCAAAACAGCTATAAAAACAGCCATTTCACTCATATCAGTGGGAGTAACGTTTGAAAGTCTAGAGTTCTTCTCTAAAGGTCGCTGTATACAATTTATTTGTCTGTTTGTCTCTGTCACGATGTGATTCAGTACGTCAGTGTCAAAGTATTTTAAAAATATGTCCAATGGTGTCTTGTTGGCTACGTCAAATGTCGGTCCGGAATGACCCCTGAATATTTCCTTCTTCCCCTTAAAAATGGTCACGTCATTGGACCAGTCAAACGTCAAATAGTCACTCGGCACTAATTCCGTCAAATATTTGTCAGCTTCGTTGTCCGTTTGCCATAACCATTCAGTTAGCACTGGTTCAAGGGTTTCGTGTCCGTGAGCTAGCTCATTGCTGGTGAAGTCTATTATTATCTCCTGCCCAACATCATCTAGGTTGTCTACGTCATATTCCTCCGCCATAAAATCACACATTGCTTTTTCCACGACCTTTGCTTTGACCACGTTTTCTTTCTGTAAATCTGAAACCAATATATTGATATTTATAATGTTTAGGTCCGGATAAACGGGCAATTGCCCAGTTCAGGATCCACCTGCAATTCAATCTTATATACAAGCATGTATTGTTTAAATAAATAAATAAATAAAATATGTATGTAAAATGCCCGTAATAACATACATACATATCGTCACTTCTGTTTCCCGTAGGGGTAGGTAGTGACCACAGATCTCCATCTGCTATGATCTCGGCACACTTTCCTTGCTTCTTCCTCACTCATAACTCTCCTCATGCAAGCCCGCCAGTTAAGGGTACTCTTGATCTGGCCTTTCCTAAAAACTTTGGCAATTTGGTCAAGGTATGTTTGGTATTTTTCTTAGTCTTTTCCCTTCCGACCCTTCCATCCACATCCGCAACGTAAATTTATTTTATCAATCATCTTTCATCAATACTCTCGATATGCTCATCCCTTCCATTGTAATAACTTGTAAATAATAATAAACGTAGTTTTTTTTCTATTGCAATACTTCTAGTCTAATCCAATCGGCCAAGTGTGTGTCAGATCATGCGCAATGCAAGTTTTTCGAGTTGCCCTTCACATCGCGTAGAAATACAACCAGATAGAAAGAAATTATACAGCGAAACTATAAGCGCTCCTTGGTGACTACGTTTAACCGTTTGAGTGCTAAAGAATTTTTACTGTATCTTTTCTTTTCTTTGATAGCAATTAGTTACAACCATTATGGCAATATCAAGTAAAATACAATAATATGCAGTCTCTTGAAATATAACAAGTTAGCTTATCAAGTTATGTCTTGATAAAATGGTGGCCAGTTTACCAAAATTTTCTATGGACTTTTTCAGTCAACTGAAAAAGTTACGATACACGCATTTCGTATCACTTCACTTATACACCTTAATCGAACTATACTGCATAATACGCCACGATAATCAAACAATATAACTGATAATAATATAAGATTATGAAAGTTAAATAAAAACACAACGTCACTGATGTAATTTGGCGGGAAAAGCGGTCTTACTGTATCTTAAAGCTATTAATAAATAACTAACCTTAAAACTAAGAAAACATTAATGATTTAAATACTCGATAATTAACTTACCCGCTACAGAAATGTTCTGTGTTCGTGGCAAAGAGCATAACGGTAGCAGTCCGTCGAAGACTAAAACAAAAAAAAATTTGATCACATCATAAAGATTTTTTGATTAGCTATACAATTTTCGGTAAATTTCCGTTAACGGGGCGCAAGCGAAAAATCTCCAAATAATATAGAATTCCGCCAAATTTTTTACAAGCTAACCTTTTCTCCGCGTAAAAAAAAACCTAACCTAATAAATCTGAAATTTTATCAATTTTTGAAACAGAAATTAAGATGGATGGATAAAAAGGACATGGCCCCAAAAGAACATTCCCCTTGTTGTAAGAATTAGGTGGAATTCTACATTATTTCGCGATTTTTCGCTTATTGTGTTAGGATCTGTTTATTTTTTACGTGGGGAAAAAAGAATTAAAAAAGGTTAGGTTGTAAGAAATGTGGCGGAATTTTACATTATTTGGTGATTTTTCGCTTGCACCCGGCTAACAGAAAAGTTCCCTAATTTTTTTACTACCTGAATGCAGAAAGGATACATTTCTGTATGCGACAGATCTTGGTGGTTGCGACTGTGGAGATACGGGGTCTACAAAAAGAGAGAAAATAATTTAAGTATAATATTAGTCATTATTAAACATATAGGTGATGTGGACAGTTAGAATTTTTACTTAGCTAAGTTCCAAACAAAAATAGAAAAATAATAAAGATTTTTTTTTATGGAATAGGAAGGCAAACGAGCAGGCGTGTCACCTGATGGAAATCAATCAAAGCCGCCCATACACATCCGCAGTGCCATAGAGAGTGCAGAAACGTGGCCGGCCTTTAAGGAAAGTGTCATTATGGGAGGGGAAGGGGCGAGGGGGGGCTAGGTAAGGAAGGGACTCAGCCGCTCAACGGACGAAGCACGGTAGCTAAGCTACCACTAAGACGCGGGTTTTCTGCGGGAGTGTGGTACTTCCCCGGACGAGCCGGCCCATTCATGCTACAGACAAATATGTCATAACAAAGTATTCATCTGTGTTTATAATTCACTAGTGTGTTTATAATGTATAATGTGTTTTTTACTGGAAGAAGTGGATTTACGGAGAACTTAAACTAAATCTTAAATAGTAATGGATTTCCGCGAAGTAATATCTGATTCCATCAATCATGTAGATGATGTTTAAGTAAAGCGTTGGATTTAAAATTAATTAAAACACAATTTAACCTGCTATAGAAGTTGGGTAAGTTTCAACTTCATGTTTCAGTCTCGGTATATCAGTCCTAGATATCTCAGTCACAGCTGACGACTGTAATTGTGCCGAATCTAAAACAAGAATTCATTACTTCTATAAACATCATTAAACTTATGAATGGCAAATATTGAATTAATATAAGAGTGAAACATTATAATACCTGCTATGGAAGTTGGGTAAGTTTCAACTTCATGTTTTAGTCTCAGTGTATCAGACTGTGATGGTGCAGAATCTAAAACAAGAATTGATTAATTCTATACACTTCATTCATTCAATGAATTTACGAATGGCAAATATTTAATTAGTATAAGAGTGAAACATTATCATACCTGCTACAGAAGTTGGGTAAGTTTCAACTTCATGTTTCAGTCTCAGCGTATCAGACTGTGATGGTGCAGAATCTAAAACAAGAATTGATAAATTCTATAGGCGTTATGAATTTTAAAAACAAACAAAGATGTGTAATTAGTATACATTAAAATAAAAAACACTAACTTTTTGAATGAGTTGCTATACAGTTTGCTGAATAGTACAAAATATATTAAAAAAAAAATAATAACTTGAATGCTATTTTCATGAAAATGATAAATATCAATACATTATATACAAATTCACGGGCGCACTTTCCCATCCTTTGTTTATGTTACAGTAATTTGGCCAATATTATACTTCGAATAAGTATTTAAATTTGTTTAGCACTACTATTTATGTGCATAATAATGTATAACATTAAAATAGTGCTAAGATCTATTCTTTTTTTATTGATTATTTATAATTGATTCTTTGAATGGACAGTGTAAATAAAACAATATAGAAGAAGGATGTGCCACTTCTACAAATAATTATTTTGATTCTAAATGTACATCTAAAATAAGTTATCCCAAATGTAAGTTTTTTTTATTTTTCATATAGGGATGCAAGAACCATTTCTTAGTTTTTTCAGAAAAGAATTTGAAAATTGAGTGTGTTGATGCAACTTACTACGAAAAAAATATATAAAGCTACATTGAAAATTTCCCTATTTAAATTTGCTTTTACACTCTACCAAAAAGTAAAGACTGTTGAAGAATAAATATAAAAAGGTTAAATCTACAGAGCAACCAAATATATGAACCTATTCAAATATAAAAGTGAACAGTAGGTGAATTGATATTTTATGTTTATCCACTGTTTGCCATTTTATAAAATGTTTTTTTTTTACTATATAAATAACTTTTTTGGCGCAGCGACCCAAAATGGATCTTGGCCTCCAAACATATCTTACGCCACCGTGCCCTGTCCAGCGCCATCTCCTGCCAGTTGCGGACTTGAAGGTTACGCAAGTCGTCCTCGATCATGTCACTCCAGCAGTACCAGGGGCGCCCCACAGGACGTCGTCCAATTGGGCGACCCACATACGCTCTCTTGACAGCGCGATCCTTCTCCATCCCGTGAATTTGTATATAACATAGAATAAAATGTCAGTAATGTCCCAATCCAGATATATTTAATCATATAGGTAACATTCTCACCACTTTCCTGCGACATCCAGTCAATTTGTAAAGGGGAAAATATAGGAACCTTCACGCAACTCTCATAGCTTACCATACTGAAATACAAAATACAAATTAATATTATTTATGAATATATTACTTGAATTAGTTCAAATGACCAATATATAATATATACAATTATTAATTATTTTCTAATGTTTGGATTTCAAGTATTCAATTTTGTTTTCATACATAAAGAATATTGGTATATGTCTAGGTTTTGAATTTTGCTATCTATATATATAGTTATATCGTAAATCAAATAAATACCCTACAGTTAGTTACAGCAAAGTCTATGAATCAAACCTGACGACCAATCTCAGCACTAAAAGAAAATATTGTCCACGAGGCTAAGGGTATCCTGACATCACTATTTCAGTAAGTGATATAGAATAGCGTGACTACATTTCAAGAGTGAGCCCAACATGACAGTCAAATCAAAAAACACCCACTTCTCTTCCTCATACAAGCTATTGAATATTACTGGATATCATAGTAAGTTTTATAAATGTGACAATTGGATAAGTTAAAAATGATAAATAATATACCTCGGTGGAGCATTTGTTGCCGATATAACAGCATCAGCAGCGGCGGCAGTTAACGGAAAGTTTCTGTGGTCGGTTCCTGAATTACTGGAAGGCAGGGATGAAGTTGAGGTCCTGTATAGAAGTTACACAAAGTATTATAATAACATACACCATTTAGAAAGAAAGAGAATTTTCTTGTTCAATAATTTCATTTAATTTAGCAGTTTATAGCGGGTTGGTCGGTATTCATGGCACTAGTCTTACTTCTTCATGAGACAGAAACTCATTCCTAGAAAAAAAAATTTAACAAAAAATAAAATCACAATGAGATGACTAAAAGAAAATATGAAAAGAAAAAAATACCTTTCATGTTTAATGGGTGGAGCATTAAGAAGCAATGTCCTCTTCAGCTGTTTCTTCTTATGGATGTATTGCTTCCTGAGATCGCAAAAACGCGGAAGTTCTTTTCGCGTCTGTGCGATAGTCGCCCGCATCCGTTCATGCTCATTTTGAAAACTGAAAGTTAACTGATTTTGTATGTATGTGTATATTTATCGACCAATAATATTTTATTGAGACTTACGAGTCTCTGGCAAGTGATTCACTGTTAAAAGTGCCAGGAACAGGATTTTCGGTTAAGTCAAGGTGCTTTGGCGACAAATGCTCCTCTCCCATTTTCCCCAAGCTGCGCGACTGCCCACGCCCACAGCCGCGGTTACGTTTGCTTTTTTCTCGACTTTCTTGAAAACTATTATTACAGAATAATAGTGTGTTGTAAAATACTTACACAGGAAAAAATTGTATACACAAAAATTAACGCAATGAATTTTAGTATTAATACTTTTTTTAAATTGCGATAAACTGACTCAGGTGAAATTTCAGCAGTCACTGCCCATTCACTAAATGTTTATATGTTCTTTTCTTTTTATTTAAAATGGAAAAAATTAAAAAAATATCCACCGCCATAGGTTGATTAAATTTTACGATCAATTATTACAGATTTTTACTGAGTTATCAATGAATTTTATTTTAATAAGCATCATTTAATAAACATCATTTTATAATATTTATGTAATTCATACAGAAATATAAAAAATTTAATACTTACGTCATTGTTTTGTATTACCGCCACATTCAACATTTTCTTGCTTAGAAAGCACTATGAAAAAATTATGAATCATTAGATACGAGTAAATACCAGTACTTACTCGGTACTTTTCTTCCGATACCTAATGCTTTTTGTATCGATACTTTAAAACTAACTTACAAATAGGTATCGATACTTACTATAATTTTTTCATAGTTGTACTTTTGTTCTTGCATCAGTGAAAAGTATAATCGTATTAGTCTAGTATGGCCTGTGACAGGATTTAGGACCATTTATGTAAGATATTGAAATTTTTGAACTCATCTTTTCTAATTATAGTCTTTTTTTTATCCCAGGGGAAATCCTTTATGGATACACTTCAACCTGGGGGTGCCGGAGAGTTATGTCGGACTCGTTTTACCGACTAAAACCCCTTGGGTGTTTCTACGCGTCACTTCTATCGAGGTCACGCGAGCCAAGCGTTCCCAGGCTTGGCTCAAATCCGCAATCCCGACAGTGCAGCCTTTATTTGGGCCGTCTTCATTTGGGAGGCTTTAGGTTCTCCCCCCCTTCGCTAAAAACGCCCCGAAACACTTAAGGTGTTCTTCAGCTCAGGACCTTAGTGAGTAACAAACCCCCCGATCCGTTACTGCAAGTCCTGGTCAGGGTGGCATTAGGGCCGCATAAGCCAAATGCCGCCGGCCGTGTCTTCTGCGACGGATCAGAAGCGAGTTCGGGGCTTGTTCTCGCCTTTGCTCCAGCGCTTCTTTCTGTGACATCACTGTGCCGCAGAAAGTCTCAACCACCCGTCAGGCCTCCTCGCTGCCAATCATGGCTTTGATGAGGACTGGCAGTGTCAGGTCCCGCCCAACTATCGCGGATAAGGCAGCGCGTGGTTCCGCCCATGCTGGGCAATCCTCGCGTGTATGCTGTGCCGTATCCGCGATATCTACGTCACAGTGATGACACGTTGGCGTTAGCTCCCGACCCACCACTCGGCACAGATACTCACCGAAGCATCCATGCCCAATCAGTATCTGCGCCGGATGGAAGGTGATTGTGCCGTGCCTTCGTTCTACCCATTGCCTTAAAATAGGCCGAATAGCCTCTACTAATGCCTGACTTGGCCCAGGTATCTCTAGTCGAATTGTCCATTTCCAGTAGAGATCATGACGTGCCTCGACTCTCCATTGCATGATCTCCCGTGGATGTGAACGGTTTCCTTCCTGTTGCATCTGTACACTACGCCAATATACCTCTGAGAGGATATTTGCTTCCAAGTCCCATGGAATAGTCTTAATAAAATAGGGTATACTTGTTTATCTATGCCTTATTATATAGCTTATAAGCTTATACAAAAAAAAGTTATCATCATATTTTTTTTATAATAAATATAATTTATATCCACTTTTTTTTTGGTTTTGATTAATGTTCATTCTGTAAGTTAATAAATAATATTGATGGCACATCCACACCGCTTCTACAATAGATATAGAACGGGTGCAACGGCGAGCGACAGGTAACAGTTGACCCAAAAAACTTACACTACCCACAATTTGAGCACATGCACCCACTATACATACACACACATTAGGACGGTATACGAAAAAACTATTTATTATTTAAGTATTTAGGTATTTGTGTACGTCGTACAAACATATAAAAATATATAATAAATAAATAATGTTATTACCGCTTAATCATTTAAATACTTAACTTTAACGAATTACGGAATGGAATTGAGTTACAGGACTGAATTTGGATTCAGTTCCGTAATTGCCAATGTTAAGTTTAAATGAATGTAAAACAAACTTCGGCCCAGCTCAGCTGGCTGAGCCCAGCGGCAAATAGTGGTGCAAAATCAATCTAAATAGTGTCTCTTCTTAGTGGACAGCAAGATTCATTTTAGGTTGTTGCGCTTGCTAAACTATTCCTCTACATTATTTTGATATTAGGTGCTGTTTTGTTTCAGTTGTTCAAAATTCTATAAAAAATAATAGATCGATACGAGTAGGAATCGATATTTTTTATTCGATATCATGTTCGTATCGATACCTGAGTTGTATCGTTGTGTACTTTATGTATATTATTGTTTTTCGATCACCACAAATGTTATTACACTAGTGCGTTTCGTTTCAGTGTTGTAGAAATTAGGTATTATAAAATATTTTGTTCGTATATAATACTTTTAGCATCAGAAGAGGATTTTATTAAAAAAAAATTTAACGAGAAATTTGTTTGATTATTACAAATTCACATTGTCAATAAAAGGTACGATAGAATTTATATGAAGACAAATTAAAATAAAAAAGGCCTACACGCAGTTAACAATATTTTATGTTACCGAACGTGAAGACTCAATCACTAATATTTTTATTATTGTAGAAATTCTCATTTTTTGAACCAAAAAGTGAGAATTTCTGAGCGCGGATGACACTTTTGTAGAAAATGGCAGGGGTAGTAATTAATCATCTAGTGGTATCATACCTAACACGGCCTCCCCTAATATTGTGTCGTCTTCGACACAAGAGCTTGTTGTAGTAGCACTGGGACTAGAATGGTGTCCATTTACTATTTATCTTTCTTACCGTTTAGCAGTGGCTAGGGCGACGCTCTGTCGCCACGGAAGTGAAAGAGAGGCCAGTCATTATTGAATCATTACGTTATGAACACGCATCCTTTACGCGTCGTCTTTACTCTCGCGCCCATACGACCACCTATACTTACTTATTATAAATAGCTAAATTATGTTTCGTATGCCTAATACTGTGTAGAAAGACTATCCTTACGTGTATATGAACATTAAATAGTGATTTAAGCTTATGTGCGCGTTTCTATACTTAAACCCGGTTAACCCCAGTGCAGTGCCTTCTACGTCGGATACATACCCACCCTATCAACTACAATACCTTTGAAAAATCAGTATACATTTCTGGATACCTTTCGCTTAATCACGGCACCATGTATTCAGCGGCAGCCTGTGGGGTTTAACCATAACCACCGCTAAGCAGACGCAATAAATAGTGCCCACTAGGCAAGCATTCTATAACTTTGTAAGCGCCTCGCATACTGGAATCAAGTTGACAGACCTGCTTTAAGTTCTCTAGAGGTGAGGTATTCACCAATGTTCACTTTTCGCAAGCCTTTTTTAACCTGGACCTGACTAACTAGTCTTCCTAAATATTCTACCTCCGTCATAAGAAATGATTTGCCCAGATTGATTAAAAACTCAATTGTGGTTATGGTGTTACGCACCTTGCGCAACAGATCAATCCCTTCACTCATAAAGTTGCTCAAAAGGAGCATATTTGTAACGTAGATCAGTATGTTATCTTCATTAATATGATCCCGCATAGTCATGTATAAAAAGTGTTGGTAGATTATAGGAGAGTTGGCTATTTATCGGAAATAGTGGAAAAAGATAGTGTAACATGTTTGTAACATCTGGCTTCTTAAGACAAAAAGGCGTATTTTACTATTGAAATAACATCAATTTCTATCATTTGTTACCCAATAATTGAGCCTAGCATCATTTTGTAGATCAGGGGTTACAAAACTTTTTTGATCGTCGAGCCAAATAAAACTAATAAGTACTGTGTTTGCAAATTTATATTATAATTTTAAATATTTATTAAAGGTATTTTACATTGTTACATGTGTGTAATAATTTTATGAAAAATATCTTAATGTTGAAATTTAAATACCTTAATATTTTTTGTAATAATATTATTAATAATCAGAATGCTATTTTGTCTTTGTTGCACAACACAGCCATCTATAGTCATAGCGCAACTATTAAGCCTACTTCTATTTCCTATTTCTTCTTCATTATTCTTTTCAATTACTACTGTTGTTCTCAGACCTATGTATAAGACCGTGCATATAACAGACCTTTAATTTATTTTTAAAAGATTGATTTTTTAATCGAATTGCTGGGAATGTTCATATAGTTCAATATTGTTATCGAATTTTATTTTGTTTAACATAAAAAGCTATTTATTTTAACTAAATTAGTTAACTGAAAAACGCTTTTTATTATATAAACACCAGTTTGTTTTTATAATCGAATATTATTATAAGTTACATTGTTTAATTATGCTGGCGTAGAAGTTTAATAAATTAAAATTAATCCGTGTATCGTGTCTTGTAACTTGACTGCAAAAGCCTATGCAGATTTGATAGAACGGCCACCATTTAGACATATGGTGACAAGCTGAACTTATAAGTAATACTTACACATAGGTACTACTAATTATTGTGACTTGACATTGGCATAATAGTTATAGCTTATGCTATAAAAGAAATAGACACAACTTATGCTTATTTGCTCTATATCTATTGGCAAGATATTTTATCAGCTGTTGTTGGTAAAGTTTTAAAATTTTGTTATTGCGATTTGTATTATTTAGCTGAATTTGCATTTAACTTATTAAATACTTAATTTCTTTTTATACTTTAACAATTCGTAATGTCAAACAACATAAATCCTTTAGAAGGAACAGCTCATTTACTGGATGAATTAGATAGTACGTTTTTAGGTTTTGTTTTGATCATGTAAATAATATGGTTGTACATTCATATGCTTGACGAAAATTGGTCATTGTTTCATTTCAAGAGAAGCTAATGGTGCTGCTGCGAGATGGAAGAACCTTAATTGGGTATTTGCGTTGTGTGGATCAATTCGCTAATTTGGTTTTACACAAAACTATTGAAAGAATTCACGTTGGAAAAGAATATGGCGATATACCAAGGGGAATATTTATCGTCAGAGGAGAGAATGTAGTGCTTTTGGGCGAAATAGTAAGTAAATCGAAATTGTGCAACTAATTGTGGCTTCTCAATAATACAAGTTCTTTCTCCTGAAGTAGTGTACTTCTTGATAAAGCCCTTTCCAGAGTACTAGTAGGAGGAGCTCTACCCATCTAACCACTTGGCACCATGATAAGAATATCTGTGTTCAGGTTAAGGATACTGGTGTTTTCTCTGTGTTAAAATTTACCTTAACACAGTAAAATTTACTTACAGTTGTTAAAATTTTAGCACAATTTATTCAAATTGTATACATTTATATGTATATTATTCAAATTTTATATATTAAATATACACATAAATATATATAAAATTTAAATATGGTATAAATTTATGTTAAATGTGTGGTCTTCTTAAATAAAACATGTTTCTTTTTAGTGAAAAATACCTACTTTCATACTATTGCTTCTTGAGTTATATTAAATTATCTATGATGGGTTTAATGACTTATTATTGTGATTTGATTTCTTAAAGTTTCAATATAAGATGTCTTGAAAAAAAAAATTTAAATATAATAATCTGTGAAAATTAATAACAAAATCAAATTGTCCATAAACTTAGTTATAGAGATATATAAAACTTTATACTGTTGACAGGACACTTTACCTAAAATACACATGCAATTTGTGCACACACTCATTATACACCCACCCACACCTCATCACAATGGCATATGGAAAAATTTAAGTTTGTGTATAGTGTTATTTATATGATAAAGTAAAAAAAAATGTAATGTTTAATAAATATATAAAATAATTACAATTATTATTTTTAACCTTTATTAAAAACGAAAAAAGTTTTACTTTTTTTTAAAGAATAATCATATTTTTCAGGATAAGGACAAGGAAGACAATTTACCCCTCACAGAAGTGTCTGTAGATGATATTCTTGATGCTCAAAGGAGGGAGCAAGATGCGAAAATAGAACAACAGAAATTGCTTTCCAAAGCTTTAAAAGAACGTGGTTTAAATATGTTAGCTGATTTAGGGCATGATGATATGTTTTAATAACCACATAACAATGATATTGTAAAAAAGTGTTTGTTTTTATATCACAGTACCATATATACGAGAACAAATAATTTAATTGTGGAGAAACTAGGCATAAAAATATTCATTGACCCGAAACAATGTACACTGTCCAGAATTTACATATAATTTTTAATATGGGTTTTACCTAGTTTAAACATTTATGCTATGCTACTATAGACACCTTGTAAGTGTGTAAGAGATTTATTTAATTAAAATCTGTTAAATACATTTTAATTTGAAAAAATATTCAACTGTAAATGAAGACTATTTATAGTAAATATATTATTAAAATTAAAATACAAGTGTATTTATTACTTAAATTTTGTAAAAAAATATAGCTAAGTTTGTAATAATGTTCCTTGAAAAAGGGATAAAAACTTTCTATTTATCATTATTTTATGAAAATATACCACAACAAACTAATGACTTTTATATAACCAAACCTGTCCAACAAATCTTTGTCTGTATCAGAACTATTTAAATATAAAAGTTTAATAGAAAAATGACTTTGTTAACATAGTTACCTCTAAGAGATTTTATGGGGCAAACATTTATTGTTGATAAAATATAATATCAACTACATGATGATGTTACAAACAGTGTGCGTAAGGGAACAAGTATGGCTGCATACAATTTACTAAAGCCTAACAGGGTGGATATGAGTAAATTAGGGTTCATAAAAAAGACAACATTTGACCAGGCATATAATTTTAAGTGAAGAAAAATTGAATTATTTTTCAATTTTTAAAAATTAGGGTTATTTACATAAAAATGTATGACTTTTTTGGAACAATTCATAAATTGGTAGTAAGTCTTGTAAGGGGTAGTACCTTACTTGAATTATTACGACGAATCTTTATGCAAACAGTGAAAGAATGCGTTTGTTTGTGCGTTACAAATCGACCTAATTATATATATTAGAGAGGTGAGCTAGCACGGGGTGGCGTAGCCACGCTTATGAGCCGTTGTGGTCTAATATGCGAGGTGATAAATATATGCGTGTGGCGCGGTCCGCGGTAAAATCTGGTCAACAATTGATCTCAGGCCGGAGCAACACGGGTTCCGCAACGACCACTCTGACTCGACCCAGTTAGCGCTGAACACCGACGACAACGCTATTTGCGCTGAAGCTGCGAAGGCTGCTGGATCTGCTACACGAGTGGCTGGACACATGGTTGGGAAGACATACGCCCGCATTTGGTAAACTACCAGAACCGCTTAGGCTTCGGGGGTAGAATGTACGCTGGGAGACGACAGTAACGTTCCTCCGAGTCAGCATCGATCGCGCGATGCGTCCCACCACACAGGTAACACACGTGGTGAATAACGCGAAAGCCGCGCGTGCGCACCTTCGTTCTATATTAACATCAACTCGCCTACCCGTGCGTACGAAGCGTCTGACCCTTAAGGGGGTAGGACCAGTGATGGACTCAACGTAAGAATAGGTTCGGCTTTATCTCGACAGTAGGTCCATTGAGTTGTTGCGCGAGCAGTGGGGTTCATCCCCGATACTCGATCCCACACTCCTGCGCGGGGTGTGGATGTCCCCATTTCGTTTCAGTCCGCGGTCAGTTCATCAATCAAGTTAGCGGCGACAGCTAAGTGCTATCGCCGCTAACTTGATTCCAATGACCAATGGCTATCTTGATTCTATCCTAGTTTCATTTGATAAAATTTTTCAAGGGCTCTGCTGCTGCTGAGCTTGAGTTTTCTATTGGTTCATATGATGATAAGTCTGTAACTAAATAAATGTGTACTTGTTTATACTCTGTAGTATGTGAGAAGTTAGTCTCATTAATATTTGCCCTTTGTGATAGATTGGGATTGACACATAACCACGATCTAATATATAATAAAATATATAAATAATAAAAAATAGACGACCTCAGTAGCGGGGCCCTTCGCCCGCGGAGTCAATGATCGCGGGTTCGATTCCCGAATTTATAAATTATATATATATTCCGAGTCTGGTAACCCCCTCAATCCGCATTTCCTTTCCTGCCCCTTTCTTCTCTATCCTTTCCCTTCCTCTCCTACAGTCCACGGTCTGCCGTGCCAATGGATGCGTGGCTAAGGGCGAGCCTAGTCGTAAATGTGCCGATCGTCCCGGGGTCGGGCTCCCCCGGGGACTATGGTGCCTTACGTCAGCATGCAGGGCTCTGCTGGGGCTGACCTCCATCCTCCTTTGCGGCTCGTGGGATTCACTAAGACGAATTTAATATACCTAATTTGTCGAAAATGACGGCGACGTGGTTCGCCACCCGTCACGTCCTGATTCTCACGAGGGCGAAAAGCGACCAATGACGAGCCGTTTTGCTGCGATGAATGGCAGCGGATGGAGCTCTGTGGTCTCTGCCAACCCCTGCGGGGGATAGGCTTGAATATATATAAAAAAAATAATAAGGTATAACTAGGTACACATAACCACGATCTTATACACAGGTCTTGCAACGAAGCCCAATTTCAGTGGTAAGAGATTAGTACGATCTTCTAATAACTTTTTTCGCGTCAATGCTGCCGTACGTCGTTGCGTTGATGGTGCAGTGTGCACCGTGTGCCGGTTGTGTACCGTTTGGGTGATAAGCGACTGTAAGTGGCTTGTTCGATTGTTTTATCGCTTTATTCGTTGCATTATAATTGGGTATATTTTAAAATATCAAAGGTAAAAAAGAGACAGGTTACTATTCTTTTTAAAAAAGAATGTTTTGGTAGAATAACCAGCATTTTATCTGCTGTGTATTATATGTGACAAGCTGACTTGTACATTTCAAGATAATTGATATTATGTTATTGTACCTGACACTGGCATAATAGTTATAAACTAATTGACATTAAATATGAAAAAACAATATTGTTACATTTGTACCAAAAAATCGATTCACTGCATTGATTTTATACTCAGTAATGCAATTGAAATCCGATTTCATTGATTGGCATCCCTAATGTCAGTTTTAATTTTTATTTGTGCTATGAATTTTTTGCTATATTATAGACGAAACTTTAAAGTTTTTAAAAATTTTGCCAATCTAAAGATTTAGATCTTGTGTACAAATATTTACAACGACAAATAAATTGCAAAAATTACAATGGAACAAGATGATGAGATAAAATCCGGTTGTTTATTATTTCCTCCAGCCGGAGGGAATATGTTTAGCAAATTTCCGAAAAAGGTGCGTCTATGTGAATTTTATATGATTTTTACAAAATATTTTTAACATTATTTATTTGGTCAAAATATAAATATTTATTATATATTTTCTTGATAGTTTCTTGACATATGCACTTTCTGAAATGTGAGTCAGGGCTAAGGTAAGTAGTACTGAACTTGTTTCATTGCGTATGCATTCCGGCCGTAGTACTTTTCCTTTGGGTGTTATTTATAAAATCTTAATTAAGCTATTTTTCAATGATGTTTAAATTTTTTTTTCGTATGTTAATAATTAAAATATATTATTGTATTTGTTCAATTCAGTTTTATAAATTAGTTACTTTGTATAAAATTATAAAATAGGTCTCGATCTATAAATTAACCGCAAATAATTACACAAATTATATGCAATTTTCAATATTTAATCATAAGAAACATTGAACCACATTATCATTTAATGTTTCATAGGATTACTACATATTACCATATTTGCTAACATTTGACATACTCGCTGTGTGGTTGTGGCCCAAATCCAATATAGTTATTAGATTTGGGCTACCCTATTTCATTCTGTGGGTGTCATACAAGACAAATATAGCTAATATAAGTAAATAAGTATCAAAAAATATGTAGTAGATATAGTAGGTAAATGAATATGTGGGTTACCATGTGGTAAATGATCACCACTGCTCATAGATATTGCAATACCAGTGGCAATATGAATGCATCTACACCCTTTCATGTACACATGTATGTATCTTGAATACTCCAATGTCATACTTGTTTGGGAACACGGCTTCAATAAAGAGAATGAACTATTACAGTTGTATTGATAATCAATGTTTGAGGCTATACTAGTAAAAACATTTTAGTTTTAAGGATATTTATGTAATTTATGCCTTTTGTGGGTAATGATTAATCAAGCAATAATTTAAATTTCCAGAAACATTGGCAACAAAAACATTGCATACTCTTCAATGCCAGCAAACAAGGAATTGAGCGACTGGAAATATATGATAACAAGGAAGAAGTAACATCTGGTGCTATTCCTAAGATCATAACCCTTGAAAATTGTATCAAAATAACACATTCTAGTCCGAACACAATTACTATATTAACTAAATCAAACACTCAGCAACTTAGCGCTCTATCTGAAGTAGAAACTCTAGAATGGGTAACTGCCCTACAATCAGTTGCTTTTAAAAGTACAGATTCTATTCCGATTAGTTGTGATGAAGATAATGATCTATATTGCTCTTCTGGGGAAGGAGTTTTCTCAGTTAAGATGTGTCCATCTGAGGCATCAACCAGATGTGGACTTGAGCCAATTAGATATCTCCTTTTACTAACATCTACCTCAATTGATTTAAGGGACTTAAATGACAATAAATTGTATGCAACTTGGCCATACAGATATATTAGACGATATGGTTATAGACAGGGTAAATTTACCTTTGAAGCTGGAAGGAAATGTGATACTGGTGAAGGTATATTCCATTTAGAGCATCCAAACCAGTCAGAAATTTTTAAGTGTTTGTCACTGAAAATGAAAACTATGAAACAGTCTTTCAGTAGTGATAATTTGAATAGCCCAGAACATAGTGAATTTAATATACAGTCAAGTGCGAATTTGTTTCCTGGATCACGAAGCCCTTTGGTTGCAACAAGGCCTGATGATTTGAATCTTAGTTCTTTGTCATTCAAAACATCATCAGTGTCAAGTCAACAGTCTTCTGTTACTGAGAGGGATTCAGCACCTTTGTTGATGCCTAAACCAGCCTTAAAACCTAAGCCTCAAAAACCTCCCCGTAAAGTCATTAACAATTATAAAGTCTTGAATAAGGATATACAATCTTCAACAGATGAAAGTATAGACTTTGGTAGGTACAAGAAGCTTGAAAACTATGAACTCATTAATCATGGAAAAAGTCAGAATTCCTTAACTGTGCCATATGATAAAGTGGAAGTGCGTAATGAAGCATGGAAAACATTAGGAATAGATGATCCTGATCATACAGAATTTACTCCAAATTTGGCAGATAATCCTAATTGTATGAAATTAATATCGAGATCACAAGATAATTTGAACAGCAATGGACCAGAATCATCAAGAATTATTCTGCTACCACTTAGTCCAGAGGATGAAAATTATGACAGATTACAGTATTTTGGATCTACAAGTAAGTTAAATAAATCTTCTAGGTACAAGAAAGTAGAGGCACGCCCAACTACACTGGCATTAAATGAGCCAAAGAATAAAGATACTTGGAATGATTATGATGAAGTTGAAAATGTTATGCAGACGGCAAGGTTGGCTGATGATTCTCATTTGGGCTATGGTATGATAAGAAAAACTAACACCCCTGGGCCCCAAGTGCCTACAGCTGCTCAAGCTCAAGTATTACAAAATCAAGTTGGATTAGAGGAAGTTGACCATAGTAATTGTAATGGAACTGATTATGCAGTAGTAAGCCGTCCGAAAAGAGTTTAATTAGTTATATATGGACACAAAATGATTGTTAAGACTGATATAACTGAATCTTTATAAGTTAAAAGTGGTATTTGTAAATTATAAATACTGTTGTATTAAAAATGAATTACAATTTCATTACATCGTCAACATACTTTTGGATGTTATAAGTTTTAACAATCTAAAAATTTTACCCAACAAAATACATTGTATTAAAAGATGGGGAGACTTTAACAGTACTATTGACAATAAATGTAATATTTTTAGTTATTCTATATCATAAAGCAATTTGTAAGATATATTTTATTTTATATGAATTTTTTTATTCTCATTTTATTTGAATATGATAAATGCAGAGTACCAATAAACTGAACTTTGCTTAGATTAATTTTAATCCCGTCCTCCATTCCATAAAAATAGCAATGTTTCCTGTGACTTTGTTTCTAATTTTATGAAAATAATCAGCAGTAATTACTTTCATATCATAGGAACAAAACTTGTAATTATACAAGTCATATGTAATTAGGTATATATAATTCATGACGCCATTCTAAGAAATTATCTTTAAATTCTCTTTTATTTTGTTCAAAGTTGAATTCAGTCATAAATGATCTCCTAAATTCTAGTTGTGATATTATCCATGCTATTGATGTATAAAAATTTGTTGTTTGACTGCATTAGAAATAAATATGTAAATAAATGTATGTAAATTCAAAATGTAAAATGTTTTTTAAAAATTTAAGTGGGTGTTTTGTCCACAAATTATGAATTGAAAAAATGTCATTATGTTCATGTATGTTCTGTGATTAGAAAATATTTTTAATCTCTATATAAAATCTATTCTTTAAATAAAATTTAACTTGTTTAGATATAACAATATTAATGTGTCATTGAATTTCATATATAGAATCATATGATTAATGACAATAAATTTCACGCTTGTATTATCATTTGCTGGAATTTTGTTAATAAATACTGATGATGTGATTTCCATTAGTTTTTCCTGAGTAGTTGCGGAAATCCATCACTATATGGACAGTCAAAAGTTTTACTTAGCTAAG
>JASFAT010003893.1:0-168867 GCA_031353405.1 Baronia brevicornis | reverse complement strand
AGTTTTTACAACGATGTTGTATATGTATTATGACAGTTATTTTTATATAGTTTCATAGGTGTGACTCGCCCGCTAGCATAGCGGTCCATTTGTTTATACTCAAAGGGTAGGGCAAACACGCAATGTTTGGCAGGAAAATATATAATTTCCCATAAAAAAATACCTTTTTCACGCTATATTCTTTTAACAAGGGTGGAGTGTATTACACTGACGTGTCTTATAATCCATTTTTAAGTATGTCTAAGTTGAGATTAGAAGGTTTTATGACTTAGTGGTTAAAATATCTGACTTCTTAACCGAGGTTCCACTTCTTTGTTCATATTTACATCCAACTCTAGATTTAAAATTTTGGTTTAGATGCATTGCTTTAACCCATCCGTCTGTACCACCGTGGCAACTAGAGCATAGTGCTATAAGCTATGTAATATGACGATCATAAAATAACTTTGTTGGCGCAGCGACCAAAAATGGATCTTGGCCTTCGAACAGATCCTATGCCACCGTGTCCTGTCCTGCGCCACCTCCTACAGTTGCACATATGAAGGTTGCGCAAGTCTTCCTCAATCATGTCTCTCCAACGGTACCGGGGGCGTCTCACAGGATGTTGTCCAGTTGGCGACCCACATCTTGACTGCGCGATTCTCACCCATCTTCTCCACGTGGCCCAGCCAACCAAGATCATAAAATGGTAGCATTTTATTCTGTTACCGTGTTTCGTGCAGGAGGTGTAGTAGGCAATTGAAGGCTCAATCCCTTTCCTCTTCTTTTACTTCCTTTTCTCCCTCTCATTACCTGTCTTTTCCCCTTTTATTTAAACGTTTCCTTACTGTAGAAAACGCAACAGATTACAAAAAGAGGTTTTCATATCTTAGTAAACGTATATAAATGTCTATATATAACCAAGTAGAGTATATAGAAAACAAAAATTGGTGTCTATTGAGTGACAATCCCAAATGCGCAATAATGTATGCACCCTTATGTGACCAAGTCTGACAATAAAGTGATGCCTGCGGCTACTGTGTAGTACGTCCACACTTTAAAAGCTTAATGGGATATTATAAGGGAAATAAAGATTAACGACAGTAAAAAACTATTGTACAAAATATATAACCAGTATTACAACTATATTCGAATTGTAAGGAAAATATGTACATTAGATTTAAATAACCTTAATAAATAAATATATGTACGTATGTACCCTGATTAATTTTTATTTTCACAAAATTTTTAAAAGAACGACTTATGCGGCATAGTCGCACTTTGCACGAGAAATATTCTAGAAAAAGGAAGGTGTTCACACATGTTTTCAACATGAAAAATTTACTGTAAAAGCATTTAGCATTTAACAAAATGTACTAATAAAATAATAACGTGTTCAATCAATCACAATCTGTATTTTTGAGCCACAATATCCTAATTTATCAATTGTTGCAATTACATTCTGACGTCGTGATAAGATCCTAAAGGCAAATCATGAGATTCTTTTGTCCTAACACAATCATTACCACTTAGTTAACTTAAAATGTTGAAAAGAATTTACTTGAATATCTCTAATCTTCTAATTTTTTTATAAAAGGTTTTACTTATAAATATTTATTTCTTTTTATATTTATTACGTATGATGTTACTGAAAAATAAACATAAGCATAGTCATATGCATATAAGGGAACTTACTCAAATATTTTGTATTATTTTGTTTATCTTATAAATAAACAATTGTTTTACCAGCTATTTAGTTTTTAACATTATTATTGATTAGAATTTGTGCATTCATGAAAATTATTTTACAAATAAGTGTTATAAATGAGAAGTTTGAACAAAAAACCTACGCGTATTTATTGAAATAAATTATTGCCTGAATAACAAATTCAAGGACGTTAGAACAGAAATTGAGCAGACGCAAAACAGATCATTGATTATTGTTTCATAGCCCCAATAATGTTGAAGAACATCGAGCTGGAGATAACGAGCAACTCCGCTTCGTTACTTTCCGCACCGAACAAAAGGAAGAAAATCGGTACTCCAACAGATAATAAATTTAAGTTCGATTGAATATTGTAATACAAAATATTTCTGATTGTTTATCAATAGGGAATTTCAGCTTTAAAATTACTACTCCGTCGATAATGAGGTTCTTTTGTAATTGGGTAAAATAAAATATTCTTTTGCAAATATAATAACTACTCTTATATTCCAGCAATTCATCGATAATTGGTTCTCCATAGTGTTGCTTGATAATAACATCTATTGTCTATCGTATGATTGAATGGTGAAATAAATCCTTTTAAAATGTTCATTTGACATTTTATTATTCTTTTGCTTACAATATCGAAAATTACACAGTTACATGGACGATTGTTTGGGTCCAAAGTAACAGTTTACTTATAAGGTGGTGAATCACCGTTTTGATTCACGCGTGTAAACGTAAATGGTTTGTCTTTGTATCAAATCAGACTATGTGCCTTCGTATTACAGAAATCTAGCGGGAGAATATGAATATAAAATGTTTTTATACATCTGAAAAGATTTTGATTTCTACGGCAAATTAGGAGAATTTTATTGAATGATTTAACTTTTAACTACTTCGTTTCCGCGACAAAATTAAAATTCTTTCAAAATATAGTTTGGTTATATAAGTATTAAATTAGGATTTTTCCTCTTAAGTACTCAATCGCAGAGCTTGAGATCTAAAATGGGAATTATTTTAACAAAGGCAACATCATCACGTTGTAATCTGCATCCTATAAAGGATTGTGGCATATATTTATAAAATGAGCATTATTAGAGATTAAGATTGAACAGTATATATTCGCATGACACTTTTTACGAATATAAATGGAATATAATAGGACAAGGTTACATTATTTTGTGCTCAATTAGAAAAACATCTTAATGAAATTTGTTGTATCGCTTACAATACAATACGCTTAGATGAGAAACGCATAAAGGCTTCATCAAAAACAGTGTAAGCAATATAAATTATGCTAAAACAGTATAATCAATACATATGTATGTATATCGAACTATAATAAATAGGAAACGTGTCCCGATATAAAGAAACTGCAATATGGTCACCTTAATTTCAAATCCCCTATACAAGGACCCTCCAATCCAAAATATAAATAATAATATGCGGTTATTTGCTCGGAGATTAGCGGTCTCTATTGAGTACGGACGACGCGCGTCCAATTATCAGCCGCCCCGATTCAAAGCGCCGCCTCGTCAAACCGAGATACCTCACTATGGGTTTATTGTTACTAATCATTCTATTTTTTGCCAATACACATATGTGATTTAACTACAAGAAAGTATTTATATTATCAATTTTCATAAACAAGCATTTCTTCGACTTAAAAACGAAATTAATAATAGAAAAATATTACCCTTTTATACATATAAAATGATTTTAATAAAATCACCAAAAAAATTGTTATTTTAATTGCAAATAAAATACTGTTTGTTTTAATTTTAAAGTATTTGTTTTAATTAATTATAATTAATATAAGGTTTAAAACGCTTAAATTTGTTTTGTAAAAAAATGTACACTACGATTAAAAATACTATAAAGTTATCAGACTGTTAACATCAAATTTTTAGTGATATTTATGAAAATAAATGGGATGCCTCTTAAACTATAATATTTTTGTGTAGGGCAATAAATTGGTTTTGCTAGGTATGACAGATGAGTAATATAATGTTCTAATGCTGTACCTAGAAGAACATCTTTGTAAATGTACATATACATACGTATGTAAAATAGTGGTGTAGTCTTATTAAGCTTACTAACATAATACTAACAAATATAGATCTCAGAAATCTAAAATAAACCATAAATAAAACTGTATAAATAACTATAATATATTAAAAAAATATTTATTAACACTTTCGCGATGAGGCCTGAGGCGCGATGAGTTTTTGTCCACGCGTGGGCACCGTCATAGAAATAGTTCTCTTATGTATATAAATATATAAATAAATTTCTCAATTGCAATAATCACCATTTGATTAGATTGACACCGGCGTGTAACACCGGTGGCTCATCACGCCCGATGGGACATTTCTGTATGTACCACCGGTGGTACACCCCGTCGCGAATATGTTAGCTGATGATAATTCAAACCACCTAGAGTTAGTAAAACCTATCAATTTCATACAATGTACTGTAATATTAAGTAAATAAAAGTATTAATTATGTTAAAAATATTAAATCATAGTAAATAATGTAATACATAATAAATAATGACATTAAATCTACCGAATGGTACATACTAAAACTTAATCATAACCTTTGTTATGATATATTATCGTCTCAATACAAAAATGAAACCCAATGAAAACCGTAACGTGATCTATATAAAAAAAGAAAGAATGCACCATCTGCGCAGCTAAGTACCTATTGTGACAAATTCAATGGGATGTCAAACCATTAAAACACAAAATAGGACTCGCCTGCAGTTTGGTTACAGTACAGTAGCTTAATCTTATAGGGTTACGCTTTGTAGTTTTATTACGCTTTTTTTATTTTTTGAAATATAATAGCACAATCCTGCGGTTCTGTCGGAATGTTTAAAATGTCGAAATTTGGCTGTTTAGTTTTTATTATACAATAATATATTTATTGACCACGGTACAGAAAGGTTCGATATTTTAAATATCAAAACACATCATTTAAAGTCATATAAAAAAAAAATCGCTCCGTGATATCTTTGGCAGCCGATAGATCACAAAATTATTGTTATCCTTCTTTTTTATAGTTTATTTTTTTATTTAATTTTATCTGTTCAATTTTATAGTATTTCATTATTACATAAGTAATACTATTGTCAAAATGTAACCATGCTGCTGCGCAAATTTAAAGAGTTATAGTTCGGGCGTTGTTAAGTTTATATTATATTGTATTCTTTAAGACTGTAACTTGTTTTTGTGGCTAATAAATAAATAAATATTAATGGGATAAAAAGGTAAAAAACCGTCACCTGATTGAAAATAATCAACGCCTTATTAATGGGTCAGGCGTTACTTTGCGCTATTTTACATTACTATATGGACAGTCAAAAATTTTACTTAGCTAAGATCCGCGACAATCAAAACAATAACAGAAATAATACACATTATTATTTCTGTTATTGTTTTGCTTGTCGCGGATGCTTGTTTTGCTTCTGCTGGATCAAGTGGATTTATTTGGAACTTAAACCAAAAACTTACCGAAAATCGGCCATCAATTCTACACAACACCAAACACACATTACCACTTTTCCATCTTGTAAACTTGTGTTTCGCCCCAACACGAGGCATCTTCAGGTATAGTAAACTCTACGGAAGACAACCGAAAAGTGACTTATGACCGAAAGTGACACTTTTCGGTTGTCTTCCGTGTGTTGTGGCAGACCAAATTCCACGCGAGCGAAGCCGCGGGCAATATATATATATATATATATATATATATATATATATATATATATATATATATATATATATATATATATATATATATATATATA
The DNA here is from genome assembly GCA_031353405.1 of Baronia brevicornis. Lineage (NCBI taxonomy): Eukaryota > Metazoa > Arthropoda > Insecta > Lepidoptera > Papilionidae > Baronia > Baronia brevicornis. Next base: position 163,366 of record JASFAT010003893.1, on the reverse strand, counting down.
TATATATATATATATATATATATATATTTATATATATACATATGTGTGTATATAGTTTAGGTTAAGTTTTCGTAATTTTCGTTTAATAACTGTTTGTTACTTTAATCAAATAAAATCTTTTTTTCCCTTCCTTCGGGCATTTTCTGCCATTCAACCCAGTCAAAAAAAGTTAATGTGTAATGTAAGGAAAAAAATAATAAATTATGTCTATCAAAATGAACCAATAAAAATATCTATAAAAGCAAAGCCATATTGACACTTGTTTCACGTAAATACGCAAATAAGATGTCACATAAAATAACTTCTGCTCGAGTGACTCCGATGTAAATTTGTATTCATATGCATACGTATTCAAACTGCTCACCCTTCGTCAAAGCGAAGCAAATATGGACGAGGGATATTTGGATTTTGTGTGTATTGATGACTTATCTTATTAATCCTGTGGGAATTCTGCGTAGATTCGATTCCATGGCATATTGAACTACAATTTGAAACTATATAAAAAAATCACTTAACACTCATAGCTCTACACAAGGATTGTGTTGTGGGTGGCATTATGAACACACAAATGAGAAAGATAAACACCCAGACAGAATGAATATCTGTAGGACCTACAAATATTTATCTTGATACCGTAATTGAACCTACCACTATTAGTGCAACTAGTGAAGCCTACGTCGTCGTGACTGCCAATTTTTGTAAGATAATCGCAACACATTTTTTATTTAATAAAAATGATAAACAATATTCCTCTTCTGAAAAGTCTAAGGGGACTGTTACGTCTAGTATTTGCAATTATATGTTATTTTATTACTCAATAATTGCACGATATGTGGACTAAATAATAATAAACTTCTAATGGATATTAATTCTTAAAATTTTTAATATTAAAAATATAAGAATTTACATATTTTAAAAAATAATGCAGTTAATAACTGTTTCTAAAAAATCTTAAAATTTTATTTCGATAGTTTTGTGATTATACATTTTTTGTTATATTATTCATGAGACTATTAGTTTATATTTTAAGTGATAATTATATTTTAAGTGATATTTTACAATTATCACTATATAACAATAAAACTTGCGAAATAATTGCAAAGTACGACAGAAGGACGTTTAATTTTTTATTTATAGTTTTTGTCTACCCATAAAATTATATATCAATATCGAACAGATAACCGAATACGTTATCGATGAATTACAATTCTACCATTCTATATATTTCGCACTAAATTCCAAAAAATAGCCATAAAAACGTATTTAACACTGGTTACGCGTCAGATCTTTAAACATGGAAACAATAAAAGAAACACAACGTAAACAAAATACGTGAGAGCAGCTAAGTACAAGAGATTTGTAGTGAAACCGAAAATAATCTTCAATCTTTATTTATACAGGCCACTATTCATCTCTTTTTTAGTTTTACGAGGAACACCCCGTGAAGTTTCCAAGGGGCAAAGGGGATAAATGCCCTCAGCAACACTGATTAAGGCTGACAAATATCGACAATCAACATAAATATTTCTTTATTATTCATTTATTATAATCATATATTGATTATAACAAATATTTTTTATTTAATCTTATTTTTTTTAGTCCAGTAATTTTGGTATAAGCCCACTAATCTCGTTATTAACCAACCAGCTTCAATCGCTAGTATTAACAATAATTAATCCTCTCGATTTATTTGAATCTAACGTTTCACGAATCGACGGTTATTTTATCCAATTAATTTATTTGATCAAAGAAAATTAATTAATTACCAATTCCCTTGAAACAAAGGTGCGGCTAGTAAAATTTTCCATTTACGTAGTATATACAGATGAAAAGTAATTGATATATTTATTTTTCATAACTGGGATTTAATAAAAAAAATTACTTATAGACACAACATTTTGTTATTCATTTCTAATTAGAAAAGCTATTTATATACATAACATAGTCATTTTACGAAACTGGCACCATAGGGAGAGAGCGAGATAATGTCACGTCACTATACTTGTCACTTATACATTTTATGGTAACTATATGAGAAATGATAATTACTGTTAAATTTATATTTTGGTAATTTCTACTAAAAACTATTAATTTGTTGAATTATTAAACTTAATATACGTGTTTACTGTATAGGTAAAATTAAATATTTGAAATTGTACGGACACCCGAGATCAAACTCAAATGGGTCGTATTCTTTAAAGCTAAAACGCACAAAACACTGAATAAAGAGCACTGTGGCAACATACGTCAAACCGTTCTACTCCCAGCGGTGGGACGTGAGTAATTTAACTGAAATTTACACGGGTTATTACTTTAACTTACATTTCGCAGTGATATTGAAACAGTGAAACCAGAGATAACAAAACATTATACCATATTCAAAGTAAACATACATATTTCTATGTTAATTAATTCATAGAATTCACTAAGTTCTCAACTACAAATGTGTTATTTTGCAGATGAACTAAAGTTAATTATGACTTTGCATATGAATAATAAAATTATATACTTATAAAAAAAATTTACTTGTAAAATAATAAACTAAATAAATAGGCAAGTTCACGAATAGACCTTAAGAATACTGAGAAGAACAATACAATGGAGTAATTAAAATTAAATTCGCTAGGCCCATACTTAAGTGAAATATTGATGACTGCCATTTTTCTTGAATTCAGAGGAGAAAAGAATAATTTATAACTGTGCGCCAGGGACAGTATTACACCGTAATGCGTTTGAAAATCTCGTGGGAAAAAATGTTTTACTGTACCTGTGAAACATGCTAGTTTGAGCCGTACACTTATATTATTAACCTAAGTATTACGTAAGTACTCACTACATTTTTTCTTATTATTGAAATAAAAGATTCACTTTGTGTACCAAAAATTTCATCAAACTATCTATCAATCCTCCTCATCAGTCTATGTATTTTTCAATAATGCAAGAAATATTAGTTTCAAATGTATGTAGTAAACGGACGTAAGTAATCATTACAATATTTTTCATGATTCGTAAACCAAAAAAGAAAATTATGATTGCATTTTGAGTGTATTATTATTCATACACATTAAAAAAAATGATTTTTTTTAATAATTTTCCCGGAAATATAATAATATTTACCATGATTGCATCAATTATGCACACAACGCATTTATATATAATATGTATATATATACTTCGGTGTAGTAACTGATTTGAATTAGTACCCATTGATAATGTTGTCGTAGATCAAAAATTTTAAAGCTTTTACATGAAACAATCTCAATACAGATAATATTATATTTAAATATGTGTATTTATAACTGCAGATTTCATTGGAGAAATAAAAATAGATTTAAAAACAACTTTATTTATGTTTTCATTTAAAATAATTTGATGTAGATTGGTGATACAGTATTGTTATAATGATAGAGAAAAAAGAAAAAAAATAATTAATTAATTTTAAATTCATATATAGAAAGATATATTCTTTCTATAATAAATTACAGAAGATGAAATTATTATAATATAACAAGCATTATAATTAATAAAAACATTCAACCTTTGATAATAAAATTCATATAAAAACAATACAAAAATGAAAATATGTGTGTATGAGCTAATGTACAAAATTATGTGTGTATTTCTCATTTAAAGTACATTAGAATTTTACTCATAATCACAGATCGTTTTAAGGAATTTTCTAATGTTACCCCACGGTATAATAGACGGCGAACAGCTGAGACTCAATGAATCACAATTTATTGTCTGCGGATAAAATGGAAAATTACCTTTCTGATATTTTCCCTCTTTTTTCACGATGATTTCTGCAAGTCGTTTGTAACCATTAGCAATCTGTTGCAAGCCGACTGTTCTCTATTAAACGCTCCATAAATGAAAAATAAAACATTTAGGAAAATCTATTTTAAATTTTAAACAAAAGATACATTGAAAAAACGATACGCTTTGTTATAATGGATACATACATAAATTTCTTTGAGGGCAATATCTATTTGATTAAATTTTTAGTGAGCGGGCACAAACTTACTGATTTAGAAAATAGAAAAGTCTGCTCCGTAAAGATACGAAGGCTACAAAACTGTTTATTTTATTATTTAGTTATTTTTATTGGTCTAATTTTATTATTTTTACAGATTTCTTTCGTTATAAAAATTATATTCAATTAAAAGAGATCTTTTTCGGATCAATATATTAATACGTTTTCTTCTTAAGCATTATATTTGTTTTAGACAGTTCTGTCTTACATTAGAGCAACGTTGATTGTTTGTTTTTATTGCAGTCTGTGTTTGGGACCTATTTTATATTTATCACTTCCATCACGTACATGACTATTTCATAACTTACTTAACACAAAATTCGTTTTTAGTTACCATAAACAAAAAAATTTCTACGGTTGGGTATGGGGCTTCCCAGATTTCCGATATTCTCGATTGTCCAAGACGGATAGGCGAGACAACCAGACTCGGATTAAATACACATAAGTCCATAAATATATTTATCCCGATGCAAAAAAAAAACCAGCGACCATGGACCCAGAGATAGTTTCGCTAAGGAGTCAATTAAGTTGTCATTTAAAAGTTTAAGTTAAATTAACCCTGGCAATAATTATTAATAATCTATTTCAAATTTAACAATACGACAGGTGTCAATTATAGAATAAATATTCAATAACAAACAATATTTTTAGAGTATGCAATACGCGTATTACGCTTGCAAAAAACATGAATCATTTTGCATTATATATAGATTTATGTACGTACTATGCAACTAAACAACGAAAAGCAAATCTCCCATACAGGAAATGAAGCCTAGTCCAAATGCAACGGTCGTAAATAAACTACAGAATAGCTCGTAAGAGAGGGCTTATGGACCGAAATCAATTACTTCCGGCTGCAGGAAGGCATTAGGGGAGTTCGGCTCCCCGTCGAGTATTATACAGAGTTTGATAGAGGATGTAGATTGCTATAAAGATTTTCTTGTCACATTTGGCTGCATATAAAACAGGAAATTTGCGTTACCTTTCTTCGCGACAGTTATTACTATATAAATTAAAAAAATAACTTCTAAAGCAGAAAAATTTATAATTACACCATGGACATAATAAGGTTTTCTTTGAAACAATATCTAGTTTTCAATAAACAAATATTTCACGTAAGGATAAATAGTTCCAAATGAATATTACCACCAAATTTAATAACTCTTAAATAATTCGAAGCGAACAACAGTTGTTACATTTTTAAATAAACTCTCATGATAAATTCGAAACAAAGACATCTCAGCTATACAAATTTATTATTATACTGAAATCGAAACCGCGTTCCACGTCTACGAAAGAGTCGTACGTCACTATACCGTTTGGTTCGTCAAATAAACATATTGAAAGTATATATTTCGGAAACAATCGTGCAAACTGTCCAAGATTTACTTTAAATAGAATTAGTTAAATATATTTGAATATTGTTTATTGCAAATAAAATGTAATATCTGGTACTATTCATATCATATCATAAATTTCGTGTGGTTCCTCGCATAGAATAGGGTTGCCCATTTTTTCCCATGGGTGTCATACGAGGCGCCTAAGAGAGCAAATACTATTAGATGGGCAGAGTCTACCTGAGAATGAAAACAAATCCGCAATCCGCCCTCCAAGCGTGAGGATTATGGCCACACCTGTAAATTCTGAAGGAGAGCAAGGTTCAGAGGTGAACTGTTATAGCTGTATTGATGATGACGACGATATTTTGTTCAGTTTTGATCCCATATGGCGGCTACACTACACTTTCATTTATTATATAAAATATGGTTAAATATTTCATAATAAGTATACACATAAATGCCTTAGTCAACACTTAAATATGTTATTTATTTAGCACAGGAAGTTATAATCTGTTGTTGTACGTGTACAATTATTTTTCTGAACGCATTTTTCTAAGAACTCGCATCGACAGTTGGAATCATGGCGCAGACAACAGTTAATTTGAAATTTAAGCGTTTCCATTGTCAGATATAAAATCGCTATTATGTTTTATTTTGTCCCAGTGGTTCAACCCTTTACTTATTTCTTTCTTCCTTTATAGGAAGGGAAGAAAGAAGTATATCCTCTCTAAAGACAAAAATCTAAAATGTGTGTGTATGTGTGTGCGCGCGTGTATGTATGGTGAGTGCATGTGTGCGTGTGCGTGCGTGCGTGTGTGTGTGTGTATGTGTATGTTTGTGTGTGTGTGTGTGTGTGTGTATGTTATGAAAAAAATAAAATAAAAATTCCAACAAAAATGTAGTATGTATGTAGGTAAAATGAGCCTAGAAATCTAGAATTTTCAAATTTAGTCAAATTACATAAGTAGCTTTATATTCAAATTCTTCAGTAACTGATAGTATTTGCCGCGGCAAATTAGACTCCATATTGATCGACACGAATAAATTAACTCAGATTACGACGAGTCCGATGTGATGTAACCGTTTTTTGCATCGGAACCGTACTTATAAATTTAGAAGGATATCGTAACGGTTGTCTGTAACCGATATTGTGTGAAAATGGTAATGCGATGTTCAAGTAAAGAAATAATGATATAATGTAATAAAATTGTCTTTGGTCTTACATAAACTGTTATTTTTTTTACTTCTTTATAATAAGAATGCTCTTAACTTCTATTGCGTACATTACAATATTTTTTTCCAGAGATGGGTAAATGATAAATTGGTTACCCACCAATATAAACTCTAAAAATATAAACCCATAGCTGCATTATCTACCATATTATAACGATAAAAGTGATGGGAGAAGACTATTATATTATTATTATTATTATGATTTACGCACTGCACTGGATCGTTGATCACCTCCACTCAAGATGATGGGGATGACACTTTTCCTTGTGGTGAGTTGATTGATTGTGGACTGCACTTACAATCTGACGTTAAGGTTTGATTCTATTTACCATTAGACTGTTACTATAGATACACAATGGCTTTTCTGTGGATAATATTAATATTTTTAGTATGTCTATGCTTAGATGACTAGATATTTCTTTTTTATTTTTTAAATTTTTTTTTAACACTTAAATCCTAGAATCGGTGTTTAAGACAATGTAAACAGAAATCCGTGTGAAAATGGACATATTTATAGGTATGGTTAGTTGCTAATAACTTACTAACAACAATCCCACGAAAAGTAACTTTGACTTTTTTTTTAAAAATGAACAAAAATTTCGATTTTGGAATTTACTTTTTTTATACCCAGACTCTTTATTTATGTGCCAGTAACATGGTTTGGCTATTAAAACCTTTTTAGAACTAAATTATTATCAATAATGTAGAATAATCAAAACCACCTGTTTTTTTTTTGTAAAGGGGTGTATTTTGTCAGCACAGAATTCTAATAGAATAAAGAATATGAGGAATGTTTAAATATTGTCAGCTTCCAATTAACAAAAAAATGATATAAGTATCTTTCTAGTTTTTCTAGATTATATTTTACTTTAGCAACAATTTTTCATTCGTAGTTGTCATTGGGTCTTAAAACTCCTGAGATAAGGGGCAATCAAATAAACATTTAAATCTTAAAATTTTATTAAAAAATAATTAGCAGTTGCAATCAGACGTACCGTAATTATCAATGCGCAAGTATAAAAAATAACGGCGACTTAACCGTGTCATGTGATTCGCATGCATACAAATATAATACACAGAAGCCATTCATACATTTTTATACACGAGGACGTGCTCACCTGACAATTGAATTACCGAGAATGTACTTTTCTGTCTCATTGATGTCGCTCACTTATAAGAAACTTAGCGATGTGGTGCTCATACGAAATATCAATCCATTCAAATCGTGCTTAAAAATAAAAGTTTATTGGATATTTGATGGAAGTTCGTAGCAAACATTTAAAAATTAGTAATACTATGTTAAATCAATCAATGGCAAAATTGAAGTAGCGATTGATTTCGTATCATCTCATTAAGAGTTCTAATTTTTCTGAACTCTGAATTACTTATTATTCAAACAATATTTTTTTTTTGTTTTAAGATTAAACTCCAAATTCAAAATTCAAATAATTACCCCAAAAATGATAAAAAATAATTTTTATGGTATAGTGAGGCAAACGAGCAAGCGTGTCGTCTGATTGAAAGCAATCAACACCGCCTGGCAGTGTCGGCCTTTGAGATAAGAGTAGGTTTGTTTTTTTTATAACTCACAAATACAGTCAATTAAGAACTTTGTATTATACGACGATTTTTAAAGAAAATATGTATGTATAATGTACCTACATTTATTAATTGTAGAGATATATTATTTTGCTGGGTGCTTCCCGGCATAGACTAGGGTCTCCTCATTTCTTCCCATGGTTGCAATACAAGGCGGCAATGGGAGCAAATACCAGCAGATGAGAAGCAAAGTCGATCTGAGTAATAAAAATCCTCCAAGCGTACGCAACATATCTTAATTTTAATTTTGAGGCCAATTTCCGATAGTTAAATATTACGGATTCATCTAAGATAATATTAGTTTTAATTAGAGTGCTTTAGTTTTAGACGCTGAAAAAGTAGACCTTGTTTAACCAATATCTTCTGCTTTAGCTGTATATGCTTTCAGTTGACTTTGAGTCTTTGAGAGTTTGCTGTAAGAATACAGTGTATTAATGTGGCTATATATTCATATAAATCCAACCTTGACTTTAACAAACTATATGTAGATAAAAATTAAAAATATTTTTTAAAAACTTATATTCTGAATATTCTAAATTTAAATGAAATCAAGACAGAAAAGATCCTTGTTAACTACGAAGTTGCTTTTTATACCTTAACTTATTAAACCAGCTTCCAAGAAATGAAAAGTATATGGTCTCGTGTTATGCTTTAATACAGCAAATGTAAAAAGTTTATTGACAATTTTCTTTTTACGTGACATTAATTAAATTAAAATAACAAAAGTTATATTTTATGTACAAAAGTAACCTTGTTCCTCGGACGCTATGGTTTATAATCGTTTGTTGGCATTCAACACAGATATCAGAGTTGGGACAGTCGTACAGTTATTTAACATAATGATGCGTATCTTAATACTTTTCTAGGTTTTTGATGAGAATGAAAAAGAGGTCACTTTTTGGAAATACAAACAACTTTCGTTCTTCACGCAAACTATTAAGTTTCAAAATTTTTTGCAACACGTTGCAAATAAATTTGCAATTTTATTCAGATATACCGTCTTCACAAAAACTTAGGTGGCTTCATTGTGCTTGAATTTGTGAGGTTAAAAAACCGACTAACATTTAGAAACTTCTTTCATAAGTTTTTTAAATAAAAGAAAACTAGCTTGTGTTGTTAATGTTATATAACTAGAATTATTTTTAACCATTCCAACTAAGCTATGCTATGCTTGTGCTAGAAAAATATGGTTCATATCAATTTATCAGTTGTAGAATCAAACGTTTAGATCGTCAGCATAATCCCGATCAACTGAGCTATTGTTCAGGTTTATTCTTGCAAAAGTCTTCAAATATCATGAAGTAATATTAAAAAGTCATATTTTCAATAAAAATTAACTTCATCATATTTAAGAAAGATAGGTTGCAGCTATCCGCATTCATATATATATATATATATATATATATATATATATATATATATATATATATATATATATATATATATATATATATATATATATATATATATATATATATATATATATATATATATATATATATATATATATATATATATATATATATATATATATATATATATATATATATATATATATATATATATATATATATATAAATGAATACGACAAATATAATTGTATAGGAAATCTAGACATTGAGGAGTAATAATCATCTAAACTACTCACTGCCTTTTAATTTTTCATAAAAATCTGTTCATTCGTGTTCAAAGATAGGTTTTCGAGTTGTGCTACTGCACTAATAATATATGAGGTGAAAAAAATACAAACATTACATAATAATACGCAAATATTTCAATTTTAAGTAAAGGTTAAAAGAAGGCAAACTAATTTACTTTTTATATCATAGACTGTATTGAATGTTTTACCGTTACAATCTATTCTTAATAATTACATTTCATTACCATTAATATTATACCTTATATACTATGTATATTATACCATATATACTATGTATCAAAGTAAAATATATATAAATAGGTAAATTTTAAAATAATAACAATGAATTTACATGATCTGGTATCCGTTGTCCCGCCTGTATTTAATAAGATACAGTTTAAAAATTCCGATATAAAACTTCAAGAGCCACTGGCATGTATTGGCAATCGATGAACGCGAGATGGATAGAATCATAGACGAAGTTTCTGGAATGACATTGTATTTAAAATGAATATAAAGAGTAACTTGTAGTTGTTCTAAAAGTAGAAAGGAAAATATATTCTTTATATTATTATATTCTATTTAAAATGAATATATAGAGTAACTTGTAGTTGTTCTAAAAGTAGAAAGGAAAATATATTCTTTTTTAAACGAAGAACTAGGCATTCGGGCATATGGATCAAGTGATTATTAATAATCACCGTTGCTATCATCATCTGACACACCAGGGGTACTGCTTACGTTGCCGTTGAAAAAGATGCATGATAAGTGGTGGAAGGTAAAAAAGTTGGGGCAATGAGGGTAGTATATAATTGAAGGTCAACCAAAAAAGTAGTAGGTACTAAAGCCGGCCGATATATTATTAGAATACGAATAATATTCGGAATCTGATAATATATTTGCCGGCTCATTCATGCTATAAATAAACATTTTCATTTTCCACCTAGCCCAGGGACATCTCAACGTTTAATAAACAAACCGTGAAAATAAGTATATCATCATCATATGATCATCAACAGCATACGGCAGTCCACTGCTGGACATAAGCCTCCCTTAAGAAGCGTAATCAAACAGGTGTATAAGCTTCTTAGGTAGTTATAGTTATAAATATACCTTTAATTTTATATGTATGTATTTATTAAAAAGCAATAACATGTGACAGAAAACGAGACAAAACTCCATCGTTTTGTTATCTGGTCACCGAACAGTCAAAATAAGTCATTTAACAATATTAAAGCTAAAACCGTGCGAAAAGGCACAATTGGTTTATTCTAACACATAACTTGAACAAACATATTCAAATCTATGTCGCGTGTAAATACATTGAGGCGAGATTCAGAGTGTACCAGACATCTCGCTAGGGGGCGCACAGGAGTCTGGTGTCAGTGTTGTGCATTTAATTTCCGTTACGTGATAGACCTACTTGGAAAGTTTGAGTGGAGCAGAACAGCGCGATTCAAGTTACTACCAAATACTTTTAAAAATCATACAACTATTTGTATGAATTGTTTCAAAAGGCTTTATTTCTCAATCGTATACAATAACAATTCAATGTTTAATGAATTTTATTTTTTATTTACGTTTAATCAATCACACCAATATTGCAAAATTTTATAGTTCCATGCCATGTGTAGCCTTGATTGCTAGAATGGGTCGACTCAAACGGGAAAGTACTATCTTACAAAATATTGGACGGACTTTTCCTGTCAACTCACATCAGTGACGTGTTTTTATTTAATTTTCATAATCTTATGTTATTGTCAGTTATATTGTTTAATTGTGGTGGCGTATTATACAATATATGTAGTTCGATTTAGGACTTTAAATGGAATCATATGAAATAAATGCGTGTATCGTTAAATTTTAATTTGACTACAAAAGTCCCTAAAAGCTTTTGGTACACCATTACATAATTGCCACTATTTTATCAAGACGTAACGTGGCAAATTGACTAGTATATTACTTGAAACTGGCACAATAGTTACAACTAATTGCCATCTAAGAAAAAAAACGTGGTAGCATTTTTCTACCGTACTTCGGACGATGAGATTCCCTGCTGGATACCGAGATCAAAATTTTCTTTTATTTCTTTCGTCACTACCTATTATTCATATCCTTGTCTTAAGTAAGGCAATGCATTGCCCGTAGTATTGATGTTCATGAACTGTAACGACTACTTACTGTCAGGCAAACCGCTTGCCAGTTTCGCTGTTTCTTCTATAAAAAAAAAAAACGAAGAATAAAGTATAATGATTTATAAATGTAAATAAATGGTGCTTGTTTCTAACGTAGTCGTGGTTTTGTCGCACGTAATGTTATACCTACGGCCATTATGGAAACCAAGTGTGTGTACGTACTGCGAAATAGACGCGTATTAAATCACCATAATGTGACACACATGGCACGCGCTAACCAAATATATATGTCCACATTCCAATACGTCTAAATTGATTGTATCTGACACCGGTTACCAAGTTACGTACAATACATTTTAACATCGCATCTACATAATAATTAATTTATGGAAGTTGGCCGCTTAGCTCAGTAATTGACGTACATAAATTCTAAGGATCATAGTTCAATCCCGGTCGAAAATAAAATCTGTTCAAAGTATAAAAAATTAGTTTTCGGGTACTTAAATGTCGTCGATCTACGAAGACATCGAAATTTTTTCCCATCACTTTTTATTATTTTCTTAGATAATTTAAAGCGTAAAAACCAAAATAAGTATAACAATCAAATTTAAGGGTACGCTGCGAAGTAATTGCGGATGTAACTGCTTATTGCGGATAATGGAAACTGTAAATTTTAAATTAGACAACCCTTTATATAAACTATTCAAAAATTTCGCTTAGGTATTTTCGCTGCTATGTTAGTTATTTTAACTTTATATCTATTATAATCAAAAACCAAGCAAGTTATAATTAACATATAAATGAGTATTTTTGATATTAATAAAAATATTGCCTATTTTTTTTTGAAAACATTCTTGTCATTGAGAATCAATGCTGTAGAATACTGTATTAAACATTTTACCACTATCTCATTAGGTCATCAAATTTAACAAACTTAGGCTTTTAGAAATTGTTTTGAACGCTAAATCTTGTAATATACCTTTAAGATATATAAAGATGAAAATTATTTGACTACAATTAACTCGATTATTATTACCTTAACCTTGCAGCGTTACTGTTAACCCATATCAATGCAAAGTTTACGTTTGCGGGGATTAATTATAACTTGAGCCGTAAACAAACTCTTGCTGAGATCGACAAGTAATCTCATTCGTGTTCGAGCCTTCAATCACGCTGCCATTGCTTTGTTTAGAATATAAGCCATTTTGCTTGGACAGCTCTCAACGGGTTTCTGGATGTGAAATATATATCTCACATAAAGGCTATAGTGATAGTCTGAGGACTTAATTAATCTTGTACATATATTTTGGCTATGGTGACATTTACATAATTGCATTGCATTTGTTTTAGTCACTGTTTTCAGTGAGAGCGTGGTACTTCTTTGAAAGAAAGACCAGTAACTTTGCCACAGAAAAATAAAAAAATTGAAAATTTCTCTATCATATAAAATACAACCTTTTTTTGTTTCAAAAGTATCCAAGCTATAATTTTGCTCTGTGCGTTTATAAATTTATATTATTTTATAGTAAATTACAATTGATATGATCATAATATAACAAATTTACTTTCATACACAACTCGTACAAGACCGGAATTGCACGTAACTTATGCCGATAGACCGTCAGCGTCACGCTCTACAAAGCCAGTTAACTATTATATATAGATGAGTCACGTCCGTCGGCCGTCTACCACTCTAGCACTGCCTCAACAGGGATGAGTTACAAATTAATGAATCGCTGTTCATTAGCTTTAACAAACAAAGATCTAACATCGCAGGTCTATTCTCACAATAGTCTTATGATATTATCTTTATTTTTGAGATAGTAAAGAAAAAAAACAGTCATGTCGCCTGATGCTATAAATCTATAACAGACTATATTTATACAGCAACGATTGTCATATATCACGCTTAAAGCCGAACTGTTTCTGACATACTATATTTTAAATAAACTAGAATTTCGTTATTTTTTTATCATAAAATATAATATCTTTTTTTAAAAAAGGCTGCAGCAGATGTTAGTGGTGCTAATAGCAGAGTTCCAAACCCCAGACAGTGCTAATGGTACGTCGCTCCATTTTCACTGAAGCGTTATCGTACCCCTTGCATACATATGCTGTCATTTCTTTCTTTATAAGATCATAGGAATGGCAAACACGTCTGTCATTGCTATAACTGCTTATATTATTTTATTAATAACTAGATGTTGTCTGGTATTCGTAGTTATGATAAATAGTTGTTCTAATTCCATTGTAATGGAATTGCGCATATTTTGCATTGTGAATTTATAAGGATATTAAAAGAATTTATATTTCACTATTTTCAAATTAAACAATTATTGTACATAATTTGAATAATATCATGAAAAAATCATTCTACGTTTTCTTCTATTTCACGGCGAATAATACAGCGCAAATTAAATTAAGCTTAAAACAGCAAAATATTTTATCATAACATTTTCAGCTCATTGCGGAGACTCCAACATAAAGTCACGTATGTGTCCTCATTAACGCGTCCACTTCTACTTAATAACAGCGGGCACAGGCGAAATATACAACCGTATGTCCTTGTTGTTACAAGTATGCAGAACATGCATATTGCATTACGTATGAAACCCCACTTTGAATATTTTATGCTATTATAGTATGCAGTTTATACACACTTTATTATCTATTTTTAACAACGCATATACATATATCACGTAGTTGTGTTTTTTATGAGAACGGATCTCTACGCTTGTCCAAGGCAGATCAGCGGGACATCCAAACTATATATAGGGATATATACTTTCGGGCTATAATGCATACATGCTGACGCGAAAAACAAATCCACTCCATTGACTTCGAAAGCGTAAACTTGACATCTAAGCCAAACAGTTCGTCATTATTATCTCTATATACTTTATATATTTGTAAACTTTCTTTCATATTAACAAATGAAATTCGCACAAGTATTATATATCGTTAGTGAAGCACAAACAAACGTATTCATATTATACAAGTTAAGATTACTATCTCGTTAACTACAGTATACGCAATGTTCACAAATATATATTTCACAGTGGATTGAATACAGATTGGGATGTAATGAAGCAAAACCACATCTTGTCGGGATAACTGTCAACGTCACTTTAAGACGTTGAAGACAGGGCGACACTGTACCAATGAAATGATGTTACCAATGAAACAATAAAATAGTTTTATTAGTGTTTTCTAATCAATGTGGACAGGTCAGGTTGCGTGCAATTTCCTATCGAAACTTCATTTTCAATCGATCGATCGATCGAAGAAAATCAATTTGTTTTGGCAACTTTACATTTTTAAAAAAGCAGAACTTTTAAAAAAAGTTGCAAAAAATTTTTGAGATGCCCATTCAAATGGGCCAATTTTTCCAGAGAAATACAACACTAGCAAAGAACAGCCTTTTAAGAATTCTAAAAAGGGAATTTATTACTACGAATCGTTAATTGGTAGACTATATGCGACATGATCTAATGAAATACTAAAATGTTGAAAAAGGTCCACTCAAGATATACTCAAAAGTAATAGTTTTGCAACAGTTTTCATTTATCATCTCTCCTTATTCCAGCTTATGCCTTTACTACGTACTTTCTTCCATCTACTATCTTATCCTAAGCAATCCTACAACACAGCAGTGCCTTTAGTGTCGCAGATGTCCATGTATTTGTTTATCAGTCAATCAGGTAACTATTTCATCTTTACAAAAGCGTTATAAATATTTTTTGTGTCCTATTATATCGCTTTTTAAATACACTAATGTTGTCGTCTTCCAATCATATTTTCTGCGTCCACAAGACGAATGAACCACTCCCAGTACTTGCGCTTTACCTTTTAGTACTTTTATCTTTATATACATCTTAAACTAAAGACGTGCGGGTCGTACCGATAACCTTTCTGAGGCTATAAAACCATGTCCCATATGTTTATTACCTTTCACCGACGAGCATTACCCTGCCTTACATATTCAAACCCTTTATCAGACAAATATTTTTACATTGTTTCTTCTCAGAATAGATAATGCTTTGAATTGGAAATAAATTAGAATTTGAACACATATCGCAAAACCTCACCCATTTGAATTCTATGCTACAACCATTGATCTTCAATTTTTGCTATCAAAATAGATTAGCAAATCCTCAGTTCCAACCTTAAAATCATTTATCTACTACCGTGAGAATTGTCAATAAGCGTACCGAATAAGTTCAATTGAGGTCAATTTAAACTATTAATTACTGGATGACTGACTCAAGGCGCAAATGAGTCTTAATTCTCTCAAACACTTGCAATGAATGCAATCAATCTATCCTAAAAATGTTCACATTGTTCTGTTCATGAACTAGGGACTGGCTCTAGTTCGTCTTACTACTACTACATACGCCAATATGTATATTATATAATATTTTTAATGTGAAATTAGTTTTTGTATGTTAAAAGAGATATCTTGAGTTGCTTTTCCATAATAAAGAAATTTAAAGTCTAATGATACAAATGAAGGTATATTTTTATGTATAACACATATTTCTTTTATGATGTAGGTAAACGAGCAAGCTAAACACTTGATGGTAAGTAATCATCGTCGTTCATAGACATCTAGACTACAACATCTGAATGTGAATAATGGGAGGGAAATAAGAATTCACAGAATGAATATTTAGGAACTAAAGGAAAGAGAAAGGAGTTGGGGTCTTCGAATCCTTACACTCACTGTACGAAAGAGGATAGCACAAAAAATAGTAAATTTAAATTTATTTTAAGTTTCTAAAATTTACCATTTATGAAAAAGATAATACTTAAAATGAATGAAATAAAAGAAATATACCCCTATAGTCATTTTTATATAGGTACATAAGTATATATAATTTTATTCCGTTAAAAATCTGGCTTTTTAATACTTAAAAAAAACGATTTACTTTTAATATTATTTTTCAAACCTTTAGTCATAACTCTTAGTTATAACCTTTAGTTATAACAACAAACCCGTTACCTGAAAAATAAAAAATAAAGATTATAAACATATATTCAATAGCCCCACAACGGCATGTCACGTGAATTCAATTAAATTGTAATCCAAAAGCAATTAAGTTTAATAACGCGGACTGGCAAATTAACAAGCAACATTGACTAACGAGTTTCAGATCGGTAAAGTTAGTATACGGTTCACTTTTAATTTTGTGTTTCGATTCGGACAATGCTAAGAATTATTAATCATCCCGTTATTATCCACTGTTAAATACATACTATACTGGGATATACATATATTGAATCTAAAATTAAATATTTATGCTACATAATCTCAAAAGTGGACGGAAGGGTCGGTAGGGGAAGATCACGGAAAACACACCTTGACCAAATTGCTAATTTTTAAGAAAGGCCAGGTAAAGAGTACCCTTAATCGGCGGGCTTGCATGTGGAGAGTAATGAGTGTGGAGGAAGCAAGGAAAGTATGCCTAGATCGTAGCAGATGAAGATCTGTGGTCTCTGCCTACCTCTACGGGAGACAGGCGTGACGATATGTATGTATGTATTATCTCAAATAATTATAAAACTTTTCTTTAATAAAAACCCACACATTTTTTAAAGGTTTCATTTGTCTATGGGCATTGTTGATTATTTTCCATTAAATAACACGCTTACTCGTTTTATTGTCTTATTCCATAAAAAACAAGGTCGTAATTGGTTGGTGTAATATTTGTTAGTGAAAATTGTAAAACATTTTAAATGTGCCTATTACCCATAAACTATGAATTTTCCTATTATTTCAAATATATTTTCTTGAATTGATAAACGAGAATTCCAATAAGTTTAGCGTTCTATAATTTCTAGTTCTAAACATAGAATAGGAATTCACCACGGGCCCACCCATTTCTGGAGTAACGGACATTAACCCACCAGGCTTGTCCAATGCAGATTGGCGGGGTTACCAGACTCGAAATAAATATCTATAGGCCATATATGTATTTATTTCGATGCGGGGATCGAACCCGCGACGATTGACTCCATGGGCGGGGGGCCCTGCTACTGGACAAATTGATCGTCATTTGATGGAAAGTAGTGAAATTGTTTGACGTGTACCATATAATTAAATAGGCAAAATAATGTCGACATGGGCATTTGTGTTGCGTTACAGACAGGTGAGAGTCGAGAAAGTATAGATTAATGCATGGGTTTGTTTAGTTATGCTTAGTTGTGACTGAATGGACCGTATAATGAAAGTTACGTTTTCATTGTACGGTGGTTCTTAAGAGTTAGATGAAAATGTCTCTGCGTCTTTTCTAGATTTCTAGATATGATAAGTTAGAATGTAGAGTTTAATCGTAAAATATACGTTCATTACCATTTCAAGGCCCGTATTGCAGATATCTATAAGAAGCGTTTGTTAATAATAATAATACTTTATTTGCATAATGTGAGGTAAGTAATATGTAACAAGATGAGAAAAGACGTTTAAAAGCTCCATCACATTGTCACATAAACAAATAAATAAAAAATTAATAAAATTTGTACTTATGGCGTACAAATTTTATTAATTTTTTATTTATTTGTTTATAATGTCAACTCTACATAAACTATATACACATAGAGATCTTAATACATAAGGCGCTCATATTGCTTTCCATCAGGCGACACGCTTGCTCATCCTACTTCGTATCCCATAAAAAATATGATCATAGGTTTAAAAGTGAGGCTTTTCATATCCAGTCTACGGCAGGTCACTGTTGGACAGTTTACGAATTTTAATTAATGGAATTAGATTTAAAAGCAGAATATTGAACATCCTACAAACCTAGCTTAATTTTGTCGTAATCGTTATATATACATATATTAGTCGTAATTATTATGTAATATTATTTAATAATTCCACAAGTTAGTAGTCCTAAATCGACGTCTAAAATTAAGAAATGTTTATTAGAGCCTTTAGTAATTGGAGATAAAAGTTCAGATGAAACCAAAAATAAATATAGGTATATAATAAGGTAAATTGTTCATTTAGGTATTTTACAATATTTAAGTGTCGTTGTCAATTAATTAGCGTCGAACAGAGTCGCCCTTTGCGTATTCACTTAATGTTATAAACGTGACGTTAATGGAGATGGGACGGACTTAAGCTTAAACGTGGTTATAATTAAATTTATTACAATGATTAATATGAACAGAATTCGGTTGCCCATTTCCAAATTTAGAAAGAGAAGATCGGCTATATTCGACTAAGCTGGTCCTATCTACCACTGGTGTTATACGTTGATAAGCAACATAATGATTGAACAGGGATCTATAAATAGGTCTGCAATGACTTCATCGCCCATACCTCAAAGCAAAAGAATAAAATCTTCGACCAGTAAGTCTTGTCTGTACGGTGGCAAAACATGGCCTCTAAGAGTCCGTCTGCTTCACAAACTCAGAGTCGCTCAGAAAGAGATTGTAAGATCTTAAAAATTAGGAGAGTAAGAAAAGTCGCGGCAAAGTAACAGTATTTAATAATTTTTGAGCGGCTGCGGCACACATTTCCTTATTTAATTAAAATGTTGCTTTCATCAGCAATTCTCTCCCTCACTTTCATGAATTTGTTGGTCATCAAATTAAAAGTATTCCTTTTCCTCGCTTAAAATTCTGTTTGGAATAGATTTAAGTATGACAGATAACAAACTTTTACCATATAAATAAATAAAAAACTTTTTATAATTTTCATTAAAATGTTTTAGTAAGAACAGTTTTCTAAGTAATTTCATTAGGAAAATCGGGCGGTTTTCTTCAAGGTTTAACCAATTCGCTTAACAAGTTGCTAATTACCAACGTAACTTCTAAGATACAAATATTAAGTAAGTAAATATTGTTATACTTTTTAAATATAATTTCAAATGATATTAATCTTATTTTTCATAAAAAAGGCACACAAAAACTAATTAAGCCCAAGCAAATATGTAAAAGAACAAATAATAATACGTGCATTATTTGAAATACGCTACAAAGCGCTTCACGAAAACACTAAAACTAAAAATTCTTTGAATTACGACAAAGCGTTCTTTCGTTGCGAACTTTCGCTGAGAGGGCTCGTTAAATTTTATAACGAGTGTGTTGTACACGAGAAGGCTTTTAAGCGCAACCACACCCAAGCGGTCTTCACCTGCAAGTTGGCACAATGGGTATAAACATAAATGGTCGCCAAATCACCAAACTTTGCGAATTGCAAGTGATTACGTAACATTTTAATCGTTTTATTACGCTATAAATCCGGGATTTCCAAACTAAATTCCAACATCTTTTCCAAAATGAACTGATATCTCAGACCCTATAGCTACATGACTTTAAAAATCATATGTCTATTTTTTCCAATTGATACAAAATACTAGTTTACAAGGTGGAAAAGTGGTAGTGTGGGTTTGGTATTGTGTATAGTGGTGGGTGGGTGGAGAGTTGATGGCCAATTTTCGATAAGGTTTTGGTTTAAGTTCCAAATAAATCCACTTCATCCAGCAGGAAAACACACATTATTAATTTTCTGTTATTGTTTTGCTTATAGCGGATCTTAGCTAATTAAAACTTTTGACTGTCCACAAAATACTAATCGATTTAAACATTGCAGTTGGTGGTGAGTTTCGACCCCAAAGGGTTCGATATCGACGACTTTGGGAATCCCTGCTATAAATTATCACCCTTTGGAATGATTGGCCATTTCATTGGTCACAACAACTTTATTTAAATTATAATAGAGGGAAAAATTAAACGGAAAATGAAAAAAGAAACACCGAGAAGAAAGTTTAAAGACCTAGTAGACAAAGAATAGGGGTAGAGACATAAACAATTGAAGATGCTAGCCTCGATCGATATAGAATCGAAGTAAATGGAAGTTGCAGCATCTACAAGTGCTCCCCCAGGCTGAAGTGTAAAAAAAAATCTACAAGTGCTAAGCACAAGTTAAGGACACATCGAGGAATTCCTATTTGCAAGTAATATTTTTTTAATATTATATATCAATTAAAATTACAACCACTCCAAAAATGGCGTCTACATTGTCTCCAATATAAATTTATATTTTCTTTAAAAATACTCAATCATTTTTCTTACTTTCACTGATTTCATCTATTTTATTTCTAACCAAAAGAAGGTTCTGGGACACTAAAAATATTACACATGTACTGCTTGGGAATTTTAAGAAGTATTTTAAAAAATGGTTATATTGTGTCATTATAACCTGTAATTGCGATTTCTAAACATATGTAGTGTCTAAACATGTGCTTTATATATATATATATATATATATATATATATATATATATATATATATATATATACATATATATATATATATATATATATATATATATATATATATATAATAGGTGTACAAATAAGTTTCCGCAGTTTTTTATAAAAAATTAGGAATTTATTGTAAAGGAAAAGTACATTACGTTTTATTCAAAGTATTTTCCATCATTTGCCACTACTTTTCCCCATCTTTCTGGCAACATTCGGATACCCCGTCGAAAAAACTCTTCATCTTTTGACGCTATCCACAAATCTACCCAATTTTTGGTGTCTTCATATGATGTGAAGCGCTGCTCAGACAGACCATGTGTCATCGACCGGAACAGGTGATAATCAGAAGGGGCTAAGTCTGGTGAATACGGCGGGTGGGGTAAAACTTCCCAGTTGAGTGTTTCCAAGTATGTTTTTACCGGCGCCGCAACATGTGGACGAGCATTATCGTGTAAAAGAATAATTTTGTCGTGTCTGGAGTAGTAATGGGCGCGTTTTTCCTTAAGTGCCCGACTCAATCTCATCAATTGTGTTCGGTAGAGAGCTCCAGTAATGGTTTCGCTTGGTTTCAGCAATTCATAATACACGACACCAAGCTGATCCCACCAAATACACAGCATGAGTTTTTTTCCATGAATATTCGGCTTAGCTGTCGATGTTGATGGTTCGCCGGGCTTAACCCATGACTTTCTCTTCTTTGGATTATCGTAGTGAATCCATTTTTCGTCACCAGTGACTATACGATGCAAAAAACTCTTTTTTTATTCCTGGCAAGCAGCATTTCACTCATGCATAATCGGCGTTCAACGTCTCTCGGCTTTAGTTCATATGGAACCCAATTTCCTTGTTTTTGAATCATTCCTAACGATTTTAAACGATGTGAAATTGCTTGTTGAGTCACTTGTAGAGTAAGTGCAAGTTCTTTTTGCGTTTGGGACGAATCTTCCTCCAATAGTACTTCTAATTCCATGTCTTCGTACACTTTCGGCCTTCCACTGCGTTCTTTGTCTTTAACGTCAAACTCACCGTTCTTAAACTTTTGAAACCATTCCTGACAACTTCTCTCACTTAAAGCAGCTTCACCATATGCTTCTAGAAGCAATCGATGCGCCTCAGCTGCAGATTTTTTCACATTAAAGAAGTAAATCAAAAGTTCCCGCAAATGATGCTTATTCGGAATAAAACTTGACATTTTTGCACGAAAAAAATTACGTGATGCTGATACGGAATCACTAGTACTTTAAGGTTATGGTGTTGCCAGATGACTAAACTTGGGATATTACGTTTTACATCTGACAATTTCTCCATAACCTTCTGGTGGGGCCATCTTTTGACAAACCGCAGAAACTTATTTGTACACCTAATATATATATATATATATATATATATATATATATATATATATATATATATATATATATATATTTGAAACTGAATTGTTATGTCTATAATAATAACCCAAGTATGTGTTTTAGCGCACTTTATTTATTTATTTTATTTATAACAGTTAAGATGTGAAATTGAATGAAGCATAGTAGGCATAGTAGGTCTCACTAGGCAGGCCCGTGCTGAGACATGAGAATCGGTCATTTTTGCAATTTGGCAATTCATACGTATATAAGTATACATAAATACATACATACATAATATATAAAAAAAATACAAAGGCCCTGAGGCCTTTACAATTTCATTGGACGGAAACGGTTATTTTCCAGTTCCTACCGGAACTCGAACACGGCCGAACTAAACTTTACAACCTGAAAACTGCATTAAACTTTAAGGCTGGTATGAATTTTTATTTATTTACCTACAAAAACATGTCCTGCTTTTATTTTTCACTTTCATTGCTATACTTGTCACACCTTGAAGGAGACCGTATTAAAATATTGCAATTAATTAAAACACCGGTGTTTAATTTAACTTAAGTTGACAATATAGCAACGGTTAAGCTTTAGCAATCTTAATCCTGAAGGTAACTCATCGGTGACTACAGCTTTCGAGACAAAGGAAAACTTGTGAATTAACTAAACTCTGCAATTTGAATATATAGAATAGATTTGATCTCGTAAAGATATCGGGTTTTAGAACATGAGTGTATATTAAACTAAGAACTAATTAAAGTTGGCGCTTTCAAAACTAAATTGGACTTTTATAATACATCAAGGCTTTTATATTAATATTGTCGATTTAGAACCAAATTATTCTTTTTTTATTTATAACGCCAAATTAATTTACCTCTGTCCTTAGAATAAAGATGATATGCTCAAAAAAAATTCCTGAGAGAAGAGATAGCTTATGAAAAACATTTTAATTGTAACATTTAATAGCACTGCAGAGCCACTTTTTGAACCTTGTTTAATATTTGTTAAAAAGAACAACAATAAATTCCGCTATATTGCAAAAACACATTTGCATGTGCGTTGATTCTTAAGATATCATTTCCTAATGTGAAAAAAATAATATGTATTCCTTCAAATATTTCTTTAAAAGGTCTCTAAAAAACCATATTCATAAAAGAATCATTTTAAAAACACAATACATAACTCCACACTTCGTAATTCGTGTATTGTGTATGCCATTATATACAGACAACTAACAAGGATATACACCTAGATACAGAACACCGATATAACATTGGAACCTTTAAACAACAAACCCAGACATATCTCAAAGGCCGGCAACGCTTCCATAATACATATTATAGAAGGTTTCCGGGTGGTGTTACAGATGTTTATGGGCGGTGTTGATTGCTTTACATTAGGCGACATTTATATAGGATAGGAGGCTCGTTTGCCCCCCATCCCATATAAATGGCTATAATCAATTAGCTCAGAGGAGAGGATGCAGCCTACGGTGTTATTTGTCGCGAGTTTGATCCTCACATCGGAATAAATAAACGTAAAGCCATGTAGACTTTACATTTATTTATTTATTCCAAGTCCGATTAACCCACAATCCGCATTGGACAAACTTGCTGGATCTATTTCGGGTCCTACAAAAATGGGGCCGAGCCGAGCAGTAGGAGATACATATATGGGCTGTGATAAAAACATATATAAATATTTATGCTGATGCACCAATCGAATCTTAACTCATAAATTGAACACTTCGCCACAGCGCCCATTTATGTTGTCAAATAGTTGGGGTTACATATAAAATCGTAAACTATTACAATGAGTCAATAAACATTTGTTGTTGGCCCTAGGGCCTTTATAACTTCATCAAAAGGACTCGTAAGCATAAGAACGACAACAACAATGATACATCGACAGCGATATTAAGTCCCGGTTCGTATGTAAATATAATACTAGTTTTAAGGTAAATAACAAAAGAAAATTTTTTTCGAAAAACTTATTGTTCAAGAAGTTCTTAAAGATATCCAAATTAACGTTGATTTGTACGTCCTTTTTACCGTGTTCTCTTTGATTTTTAATCAGTAATAAAATATTTTATGGTTTGTATTATTTTTATATTACTAGCTCTTGTACTCGGCGACGTCCGGTTTATGTTTGCTTTTTTTAGCGAAAGGGTTTATTTTAAATATTTTAAAGTAATTTTTGTGTGTGTGTGTAAAATTTTTCTTAATATGTTCGAGCGAATTAGTACCGAACTTTTTAAAAATGTTTCTTGTTAATATTTTTTTATTTATTATTAAAAACATTTGAAAAAGTTTATTCAAATGTTTTAGGGTAGATAATATTATTTGAATTTCCATCTTCTGTAAAAATGTATAAATTTGTCGGATGTCCTACTCACGATCATGTAACAAATAACAGACCAAGTGAAAAGCATGAATTTTCCAAATTCTATCCATATATAAGTGTTGCAATGCAGAACAATCTTCATTATAACCATATGTTAATACGTGGATGAGTGTAGATGGTGGCGTAGGTGGGTATTGGCATTGATGGTACTATGTCAGAAACTATCACGCAAGTGCCAATAATAACCACCGTCGCCGTTGGATGAACGATGAGCGAACACATAGGGAACCATAATACATAATATATAAACATTCTTTTTAAATAAAACTATAAAGAACATAATCGTATATAAAACACTATTTTTATATTTTATTATCTATATATCTATAAGATTTAATAACACTTTTTAAATACGTCTGGAATATAACTAAGATACCAGGACTAGTTAATTTTTCCATTGCTTTGTTTTTACGAACTCAAGCAATATGTACACACCACCCCTTAATCAACAACCAACACAAAACTAATTAGTGTTGAACTAAGCTGTCGTTAAGTACAAAGCTGAAGTAATTTTTTAAAGTAGCCTTTGTTATTCCTTTGTCCTCTTTTAATGTACTATTTTGTTAGCGTTCTCTCGACATCTCACATATAAGTATAATATATAATATTAACAGGAAAAAAATTATACAATATTTCACCTGCTGATGTTACTTATTCAAACTCTGTATTCCATAAGACTGTTGAATAAAGAACTTGTTTTTTTGCATCAATATCATCATCACGACAGTCTAGTGTAGGACAAAGGCCTCTCTCCAAGGCGCGCCACCTAACTTGAACTTCGGTTACGCGTATCCAATCTCTGTCCACTGATCGTCGCTCCATTTAGCCGAGGGGCTCACACTACGTTTGCCAAGACGCGATCTCGGTTCAGCACTCGTCTACTCCAGCGGTTGGCAGTTCTTCGACTGACATGTTCGCTTATTGCAACTTCAGTTTACTCGAAGAGCTAAGTCGGTGTCTCTAGTTCTTAGGGAATTGTTGTTTTATTTTTGCGTAATTAATCAAAACTACATTTACCTTGAAACCTTTCTAGTTTGTGGAACACATATGTCCGACAATAAGATTCTAGTCTGTCGTTGATATTATTGTATTATAAATATTATCACTTGTCTCAGTGATTAGACATTTGGATTAAGCTTAGTATAGAGTATTTAGGATACAATACAATGTAAATAAATTTGTGGACATATTTGGTTCATAAGAATCAACTTGTTCTTATATAGTAGCATTACTTCATCATCCATCAATCCTTACAGCCGTAAGTCTTCTGCTAGACATTGGCCTCAATCAAATCAGGAAGTGATGACTTAATACCCACACTTGGCGGACGAATTGGGGTTCACAGATTGGTTTTTAATACTTAACCCTTCCGTTACGGCAGTCTGCTCCGCAAAGTGGAACCACTGAACGGCGCACAGCGTCGCGAAGTTTGCACATTAAGTCGTCGGTAAGTTGAGGTTCGGACTTTTATTTAAGTGTTAAATAGTGGTAAAGATGCTGCAGACGAATACTTTGTCAAGAATGGCATAATATTTGTTAGTATCGGTTGTAGTAGGTAAGTGAGCGGCTGAATTCCGGAGGCCCAACACCTCCCTCTTCCCCTACCCGCCGCACTCCCACTATGACACTTTTCTAAAAGGTCGGCAACGCTTCTGCGCTGCGGATGTCTACGGACGGCGTTGATTGCTTTCCTTCAGGTGACACGCCTGCTCGTTTGCCTTCCTATCCTATAAAAAAAAATATAAAACCAACTAAACAAAGCTCCAAACGAAATTTTCTAATCACTAATCTTGAGCAATTAATAACTGTTTTCCGATTTTTTCGTAATAGTTTAAGAAACAATATACAAAATATTTCACTTCTAAATATAACACACAGTAGAAACTTATCTCGACTTGCAAAACCTAAATACTACACGAGTAGTACACACGAGGCATCGTGTGGATGAAAATTGCGGCGCCAGTAACGAAAGGGTTAAGTATATGCTTCTATGTCTGGTCTGTTCGAACAAAATGGGTTTACCCTTTAATATGCGGGTATCACGTAAGATTTGTTTATTGGTTATTCAGAAATCCAAAACAAGCAATTTTTGAATATAAAATACATCGCCCTAGCCAAATGACTGACTGATTCTGAGTCCTACCTTCTTGGCTTCAGCTTCTAGAATTGCTGCGGCTATCATGACTTCCATTCATGACATCCATTGCACGAAACTATTATCTGTTGTACCCTAGAACAGAGTTCTGACCCAGCACAACCACTGTCTTTTGAGGAAGTGCACAAACCCATCATGAAACTCAAAAATAATAAATCCTTATTGTATTGATGGCATGCCCCGGGGAGATATGGCAATACAGTGGAAGGGTAATTCAATCGAAGCTATACGAACTACTTCTTAAGATAGGGGAGAACGAGCGCCAACCCGAGGAATGGAATACGAGCATCGTTTGCCCTGTCCACAAAAAGGGTGCTATAAAAATTACATTTTTATTTTACTGCGTGACCATATTAAAGCAGATGGGCTACATATATATCCGCTACCATTCATCGCAGCGAAACGGCTCTCTATAGGTCGCTTTTCGCCCTCGTGAGAATAAGGACGTGACCGGTGGCGAACCACGTCGCCGTCATTTTCAACAAACTAGGTATATTAAATTCGTCTTAGTGAATCCGCCGTAGTATGAATCATCAATATAGCCGCAAGGGAGGATGGAGGTCAGCCCCAGCAGAGCCCTGCATGCTGAAGTAAAGCACCATAGTACCCGGGGGAGCCCGATCCCGAGACGGTCGGCACGCTTGCGACTAAGCTCGCCCTTACTCACGCATCCATGGACACGGCAGACCGTGGATTACATTGATTATTACACGGATGGGTTACATTGTTCATCAAAAAAGTATTTACCAATGTGAATACGATATTGGACAAAATGTCTGCAGCTAATTGAATCCGGCGCCGTGAGCGACGCGACGCGACGCGCCACACCTCCCCGCAGGAAAATCATTTACGTTTATTGTCCGTTCGTGGCCATGAGCCGCGGGCGGGGTGTTGCCACGGATACCTTGTTATTATTTACGTCGCTCTTTGTTCTAAATCTTTTGTCAGTAGTCAAACTTAATATTTTATATCTTTGTTTTTTTGTTATATGACCAACACTTTCGGATAATTGTTTTTTATAATTGATGATGATATTTCTTGACTTCTTTCCACACATATTGGTGTGTGTGGAAAGAAGTCAAGAATTGTCATCCAAGGTAAGGTAGGGTCCAAGGATAGCATCCAAGCTAAGGTAGAATTATCATCCTAGGTAGTTACCCTTTGGAACTAGCTACCTCCTACGGTATTACCGACCCGATACGACATGAGAACCTTCCAAAAACAAGCCTACACATTTCTTAAATGCCGGCAACGCTTCTGCAATGCCTATGGCACTGCGGATGTCTATGGGCGGCGTTGATTGCTTTCCACGTGACACGCCTGCTCGTTTGGTTTCGTATTCCGTTGAAAATATGAAGGTAATAATGGTTACTAACAAGAAAAGGGCACGACCTGGACAATTCAGTTGGGGATGAGAATCCGTGTAATTGTAGTACTCCTTTAAGGTATTCATCTTTTCATATATAACTTTAGAATAGTCAGGTAATTCGGAGAAAAAAGCCAATGAAATTTTAAACTCAGCTTATTAGAAAAACTTTCACCGTTCTAGCGATGAAATAGCTTAGGCTGCTACGAACTTGCGTGCCACGTGAGCACTCTGAGTTCAAGTCTCGCGCTCGATAATTATTATTTTTTCATTTTTAAGAATTATTAAAGCTCAACTAGCCGTTATGTTGAATAATACGTATGAATATTCATACAACAATTGTGTTTAGTTTGCTCTAGGTTTGTTGCTTTAATGTTGGTATACAATTAAATTGAAGCGAAACGTGGGACACACAAACACATTGTAGTCAGATTCGAAATAAATAAATATTCATAGCATTATAATGAAGGTATATTTTAGAGTAACAGTTTGTTTCATCTACACAACTTAACATTTTTTATTCTTAAAAGAACTAGTGTTGCTTTTCTTTTAGTATGGTACAATTAAAGGTACAAGGATAACCAAACAAGCCCTCGAATGGAATCCGCAGGGGAAAGGAAAATGTGGGTGCCCAAAACAAACTTGGCAGCGTACTGTGACGGTCGAAGTGCAGAAGATGGGCCTATCCTGGAGCGAAGTGAAGCGTACCTCCGACAGTTCTAGAGGGAGAAACGTTGTGTCTGCCCTATGCCCCAACAGCGGGACTTAGGGCTCAGAGAGAGAGAGAGAGACAATTAAATAAACAGACTCAAGTGTCTTGATCACATCAAGTTGAGTTTGTTACGAATTATTACTATTTATTGGATAGATTGTATTTCTGACGGCAGAGATCTTGAGCTTTATTTGCTTAAAAGTACATTTTTGGGTCTATTTGGTGAGGGTAAGGCATGGCATTTAGCAGTATCTGATTCTGATATATAATAAAAATCACCGCCTAATGTTCTAACCACATGGATCGTCACGGCCTATGCTGTGTGAGAGCCTTTTAATAACGTCACACTACCACAGGTACTACATACCTGTAGTAGTGTGACGTCCATTGTATGCTTTTTCTTTCTTCTATTTTTAAATTATTGTACATTTTACTCTGTTGTTGATTCGTCTTTTCGTTCTTTTCTCTAATAGTTGTGTGTGCGTCGTTAATAAAAATATCATTCATTTATTATCTGAAGTATATATAATACATATAAATCAATGCCGACTCTTCACATGTATTGAAATCGCTTAGTGTTTGGTTGGCTGGAATTAATTTCAGTAAACAAGAGATTCGTACCTCGCCCTCATTACATACTCCTTCTCAAGTCTACAAATTTAATAAAATACGTGAGATGTGAACCATGCCCAAGAGCCGCATTGGCGACTCTTGGGCATGGTGCTTGTTAAACTAAAGTTAATTTACTAAAAAACTAAAGTTAATTTACCTTAATATTTCAAATTAAAATAAGTTTTAAAAAAATACGCTGTATAATAATATTTTTAATAATAAAATTGCATTTAATTAATAATTTATACATTTAGCCATCAGATTTTATATTCCTATCCCTAACATCCACTAATATTGTTGGTTTGTTCTACAGTAGTTTTATCATGTTACATATTGTCAAATATAAAATTACCGCAATGTAAAATAGAGGTTAGTATTTAATTTGTAAAAAGATCAATATTGTTTTTAATAAATTAGGACGTTTCACAAAAAACTACTGCGAATTAAGAATAGACATTTTTTGAAAAATTCATTTCATTCTCTACTCACACAATTTATTATTTTACGAACTGATGCCAGTAACTGTACACGCGTCCTCGATTTTAAGATTTTTTTTCTCACAGGCACTGTACACATAGAAAAAGTATCTTAATGCTTTCTAGCTCCTCTATTTCTATGAGCAACCCAAACAAACGGAAATTTCTTTTTAAAACATCTTTGGTATCTTTTCAATTATCATGAATAGTTAAGTTGTTTTCAGTCCGCAACTTTACACTCACAAGTACCTTCAATAAAGGTTGTTGAAGGCTCTAGGGCCAACTACGCATTTTATCTCAGAAAAAGAAACTTAAGTGATTACTGTTACTTTTAAAGTATAAATCGGACCCGTTATTTATATCAATTTTATTTATACGTGTTTTATTGTTTCGATTACAAGTTGAATGATTTTTTTTGTTACGGTCTTGATTATAAAAGATCTCAAACCAAAATTAAAACAAAATATACATACACATATACACCGAAAATTATAACTAATACATCTGTTCGCATTTCGAGTTAATAGCAGTAAAACATTTTACTGCCTGAATACATTGCGCAGTATTACCGCTAAATTTATTGTTTCAGTCAATTCGGTAACGAAAACCCAGTACTCACATGCAAGGTACTGCAATATATTAATTTGGTACACTTTCATATAACACAGTTTATCGTATAAAATTTTGTTAATTAAAATTTTGTAGGTGCGACCGTCAGCTGCCCGGAACGCGCTATTTAATTTTGACAGCTCACGCAAGATGGCCGCCCATATTAGTTCAGAAAGGTGACATATTAATGAATTTAATTAAGCTAGTAGGTCAGTGGTTTTTAATAATGCATAATTCGCATTATATTAAATGTGTAAATACATATTTTAGACATACAAAAAAATATTTAATATAAATGGGAATTTGAATGTATATTTTGTATGTAATTATTTGTCTCACACGTCATTAATTAAGTAAATTATTACTATTGAAATTCAAAAAAATGTTTAAAAATTATGAATATTTATATACTATAATAATAAAAAATTAATTTCCATTTAAATGATGAACTAATCCGCAATGAGTATTACGCACATATATATAATATATATTCTAAAAAATCTGTCAAAACAATTTTATTTGCAGTAACAACAAGTACAAGTAGTAGGTATATACGATAATATGGTTGTACATTTATTGTGTAGAAAAGAAAACTTCAATTCCACAATTGCTATGAACGGAATGAAAACTTTAATTATAAAATACGAGGATCAAACTTTTCACGTAGTAATAAAGTTTTACAGGAGGAAATCTTCGAGCAATTTCTTTGAAAAGTGCTTAAGTAAATAAAATGACACTTTCTTTTATTATGTAATAAAATATTATTACAGCGATACAATAAACACCTTTTTGCCCTAAATGTCTTTCAATTTACGAGTAAGAGTGTGAGAGTTACAAGTTGCCACACCCAACCACTTTCCTTACCCCGCTCCCCCTGCATTCTCCACTCAGTCTCCCTGGTGAGCTCGTAAAAATACACTTTTAGTAGCGATGGCCACGCGAACTTTGAAATAATGCTGTTTATTGGCAAAGTAAATAACTTTTGCGCTTAGTCTGCAACTTTGTAAAACTTACACGGATAGGCATGAGTAAGACGATTTGGTTTAGATAACATTGCAGTTTTTTAACAAATCCTCTAACACTCTTCATGTACTCATCAAAGTAAGAAATACTTTGACATAAAAACGGACGCCAGCTATTATGGAGCGTTGATCTGGGCAGGGCGGCTGTCAAAACTTGATGCGTGTAGCCGTAGATGTGTGTAAACTTGGTGGCGCACGTTGTGGGAAGCTTATGTCCAACCGTGAACTACCACAGCAGATGATGATGATTTTAAAATTTTTTTTATACAGCCCGTATATGTCCTGCTGTTAGGCGCGGGCCTCCCCATTTCTAGAGGAATGGACGTTAAACCCACCACGCTACCGAACGCGACCATTAACTTCGAAAGCAGTAGCTTCACCACCCAGTCAATTAGCTCGTCGACTATGATATTTAGGAAGACGTTTAAAATATATTATTCGGTGCGAAGTGTAAAAACCAGGCTTATTTCAGTTTTACATATATAATTAACAACGAAATTTGTCTGCACAAAAATCTAGTCTTTAAAAATTTTATACTAAAATATTATTATTTACTGAGATAAAATTACAAATTAAGTATTTATTGAGAATTTAGTAAAATAGAAGACTTTATATAGAGAATTTAGTAAATCTAAAAGCCTCATAAAGTAGCTTTAACAAACAAGCTTATCAAAGTCAAAGCTTTCAACTATGACGGATGGTTGTCAGTCATGACTAACTCCTAAAATATTATCACCGGCAGTTATAACACATGTTTTATACAGAGATCATTTTATCTTTTTTTTTAATTTTATTGCACAAGGTTGTAGGTAAATTTAACAAAAAATTTAACAATTTTATTGCCCTACGCCAAACGAGACTCTAAAAATGTAAATTGTAAAAATAATGAATGAGGTATTTACTTAGCGTTTTTACTGCCATTGTTATCATTCTGCCGCGACTTAATGCCTGGCCGTATTGTGTACACATAAAAATATTATCCAATATCGCAAATGGAGGAACACTTTGCCTATACAGGTGCGCCGCCTCTCAACTGTATTGGGTATATTTTTTATGTAGCCAACACCACGGCTTTCTTGATATATAGGTCGCCTCACCTTTGCAACGCTAATAGCATAAGTTTGCGAACTTTTGCGGCTGCGATGATGTTACGGTTTAGGTCAAGTTTGTTACAAAAAATGAAAGCTATAAGTAATGGAAGTAACATCTGTTTTATTCTCTATTAAATCTAACAAATAATCGTTATAAATAACCTATTATAAATAACTTATTAGTTCTAGTAGCACTTAAATATTGCCTTTCCAAAAGAAAGTATTTGTTTCATTGATTAAATATTGTTTTTTTTTTTTTTGAATTTTTGCTATGAAGTTACCGGCACAGAATAGGGTTGCCCAAATTCTTCCTCTGAGTGTTGTTCGAGATAAATATGGAAGCAAATGCCAGTAGATGAGCAGCGGAGTCTACTAAAGTAATAAAATCCAATCTACGATCGCTGATTCACCGCCAAGTGTAGGGATTACAGCAACATGCTTCAATTTTAAGAAGGACAATGTCCAGCAATGGAATTATTAAGGTTGTTTAAATTGCAATATTCAGTCCAACAAACTCATTCAACGCATATAATATTAAGCGAATTCCAATGTACATATTTCAGAAAAATCCAAACCTTATTAATGCAAAAATATTAGGTCTCACAAGGCTCGTCACTTGAATTGACACGAAATTGTTAAAGTTTCCACAAGCAAGAAAGAACTGTGAATACATTTAGAAAATGGGAATTGTTCAAACAGTTTACATTGTTATATTTATTGCATTTATTATTATTTCGGACGGAGTGTAAGTAATAATTTTTTAATATATATTTTTCTGTATCAATATTTAAAATGAATTACGTGATCTTAAATGGTACTAAATAATTAATGTATATGTTATTTTTTTTTATATATATTCACGCCTATTCCTCCGCAGGGGTTGGCAGAGACCACAGAGCTCTGTCCGCTATCAATCATCACAGCGAAACGGCTCTCCATTGGTCGCTTTTCGCCCTTGTGAGATTCAGGACGTGACGGGTGGCGAACCACGTCGCCGTCATTTTTCAACGAACCACGTCGCCGTCATTTTTCAACAAATTAAGTGTATTAAAATCGTCTTTTAGTGAGTACCACGAGCCGCAAGGGAGGATGGAGGTCAGCTCCAGCAGAGCCCTGCATGCTAAGGTAAGGCACCATAGTACCCGGGGGAGCCGGGACGGTCGACACGCTTGCGACTAGGCTCGCCCCTAGCCACGCATCCATTGGCACGGCAGACCGTGGATTGGCGGAGAGGAAGGGAAAGGATAGAGAAGAAAGGAAATGCGGATTGGGGGGGGGGTTACCAGACTCGGAATAAATATTTATTCCGATGCGGCAATCGAACCCGCGACCATTGACTCCGTGTTTGAGCGAATCGGTCGGTGTTATTTATATTCGTAACAAATATTATATAGTTTACTTTGTAAGGTTAATATTACACCTATCGCAACTTAAATGAACATACGACCATATTGACCTAATTGGCGATAAAAGTGGCGAAATAACCAGCTTCGTAGTCAATAGTTGCGGTTTCAATTTTCGCATTGGGATAAATATATGTATGGTCTACAGGTATTTATTTCGGGTCTGAGTTCATTCGACCAGAAATGGGAAAGGGGCGTTCTTAGCAACGGGATATATGTACTGTAGTGATACATTGATGAATGTATGATTAATGTAATAAAAGTTTTTATTTGAATATATTAAAACCTTTTATATTATATTACTACTTTTTAAGTTCGTAATTTTAAAATTTAAAATAAAAAAGAAATTGTTTTATAAAGACAAAAACATTAGTTCGACTGACGTCTTTCGATAGACATGTTACCTGTCCGGCATAAGAAATTGAGATTGAATATAAAATTTAAATTGATAGTGAAGTGCAAATAAAATAAGAATAAGATATAAATGTGCAGTGAATAGAAAAATAAATTAATTTCACTTGGAAGAATTTCATTACATCGAAAATATAAACCCCATAAAGATCCCGTGTATCGCCGTAAGTAGTACCTACAGCTGACTTGCTAGTATATGGGCTGTAAAACACTGCAACGACCATGGCAAATCTAGAAGTTGACTGCAACAGAATACAATAAGGCCAGCCAGCCTTTGGCAGAAGGATAATAGTCAATTTGAAAAATACTGTAATAAATTAAATAATAATGAAAAAGAACATTCAATTTTGTACAGACGTAAAGATACTAACTAGCACTTAAAAGTTTTACAAAAAAGAAATGTATTTAAAGCGCTGTTCGAACGAACACTAAGTGTTCTTGAAAGCTGCATTTTATATTCTTACGAAAGACGTTTTGAACTTTTAATGACGTTTCACACTAACGGATCTTTTGGGGGGCATTCATGGCGACGTTGTCAATATCTTGACAGTTGAATTAAAAGAAGCTTCTACTTTCCTTTCTTTTCCCTATATGGCTGTGAAAAAAAGCGACTACTATTATGAGTAGTAGCTATATACATATATCCCACTGTTGAGCACGGGCCTCCGCCATTTCTGGAGGTACGGAAATTAATCCAGCACGCTTGTCCATTCCGGATTGGCGGAGTTACCAGACTCGGAATAAACATCTGTAGTGAATTAGAATAAATATATATATGACACATATATGTATTCAGAATCGGGTATCGAACCCGCGACCATGGACTCCATGGGCGAGAAGTCCCGCCACTGCGCCAAATTGTCGTCGTCACTTAATTTGGGTCAATTTATTTTGGAAGAGGACGCTTAACAAATCTGCAACATAAAGATACTGCAGATGCGTTAGCTACTATTGGGTACGGGTCTCAATCACGCGTAGAAAAAGGAATTGGCCATCCGGATCCCCTACACAAAGCGTACGAAACGTAATAACACAGAAAAATGTTATCACTGATATTTTGTAAGAATGGGGTACTTTCATCAACAAGCCAGACCATTCATGCCGAAGCATGATTTTACCACTATTATAATTATTGGAAAACGTAAATAAATTTAAATCTATATTTTTTTTGACTATCGTTGAAGTATGTGGTTTTTTTTAATAATTCATATATGTCCCACTGCTGAACACGGGCCTCTCCATTTCTGGAGGAACGGACGTTGATCTACCACGCTTGTCCAATGCAGATTGGCGGGGATACCAGACTCGAAATAAATATTTGTAATCCATACATATATTTATTGCGATGCGGGAATCGAAACCGCGACCATTATTTGCGCGGGCGGCAGGCCCTGTCACTGAGCCAATTGGTCGTCGCCAATCTAATCAAATACATTACACAAAAGAAAGCCTAATGTGTTTACACTTGGAATAAAGTTTGCGCGGCCGCGAAGGAAATCAATCACCAACATTTAATCCGCTCTGCGTCAAGTGTTGGGGCAAGTATCAACTTCGGGTGTGTTAATAAAAACAGGAGTTTGCTAAATCCATCAAAGATTACTTAAAGTTAAAGATTTGCAGAAACTTTCTCCATTAGTATGTTTGATGTTGTATGATTTACTTCACTTACCTTACACCTGTTCCACATATGTAAGTGTCTTCGACTAGTGCTTTCAGCCGGATCTAACTTATATACTAACGTAACGTAATGTCTCTCTCTGTCATAACTCTTTAGGATAGCACAATACTTACATCCGGAGGTGAAGGCGTATGTGCAAACCGAAACTGCATTTGGGCTAATGTAGCACATTCTGCAGTGTCGATCGACGCAGAGAGATTGTTATGAACTGGATACAAGAAGCCAAAGATAAGGGTGTGATTACTTATATCTTAAACAATTTGTCTTAAGTGTGAAGAAATATGCGTTATGTTTTACGCAATAGGTTTGAAGTATGAGTGTATTTAATATTCAAATTGTTAACATTTTGAAAATTGAAATTGTTACGTGAGAACATTACAACACAATGAAGATACTTGCGTTTCATCTTCAATATAACCGCAAATTTTCCCTGATGTACATTCGCCTCTTTTAAAATTGAGGGGTGTGGGTGTAATCCCCAATGTTAGTAGGCGGGGTTAAAGATCGTACATAAGAAGAGAAATGTGATTACTGATGATGAGTTGTACATAAATATTCAAAATGATTTAAGCAAGGTAACCAGTTTCTTCATTCTACATAGAACATCATACTGTAGGACACATTTAGCAGAGTGTGTCCAAAAACTGCATGCAATGACAACCCTACAAAACCACCTAAGGGATAAAGAGTTTCTACGCTTACGTTGATAAAATCCTACACATTCAAAGAACAATTTTACGTTTATGTATGTATATTTCGGACTTTGTTTTAGTTTACTTTAGTTATAGCAACTAAAGTAATTACTTAAGTTAATTAAAACCAAATTACTTTTCGTATTTTCAAAGAAAAAAATAATTGATGACCTTACTTTCAAAGCTACGTCGTCGTCAACATATAGTTAAAAAAACGATGAGAATGAGAAAACGTATACATAACCAGTAATTGCATATTACGGTACTTGTTCAGAAAAGGCTTACTCTACTCGATCCAACCGGTTATTTATATTCACTACATAGAAAGTTATCACTTTCTATAGCTGACCGTTTAACAGGATCTTTAATCAAAGATTAGTCTAGGTATTAACTGTAAGATAATTGATAATTGAATAGAACAGAATCGTTTAACGCTACCAATGGCGCAGTGGTGAATGGTATGGCAATATATTAAAAATATGAAAGAACGATTTTAGCTTGTAAACTTAGTATCATACCTTTAACAATGATATTAAAGCTATGATACTAAGTTTACAATCTAAAATCGTTAAACGTTGAAATTCGAATATATTTAAAAATCATTACACTATTGATGTAAAGTGTATTTTCCTAACACAAGCTTAGTTGGAATGGTTAACAAGTATTTTAGGATTATCAAAACATTGCTAAACTTCTTTAAACAAATGTCTATCGCGATGCAATTATACTAGTTAACATCTTCATCCAAAATCATTGCTCGATTTGTATTTTATATGATATAAATGCATATACAAACCACAGTATATAAAATAAATTTCGATTTGTAGAAATATGTTGAAATTAAATATGCTGGATTTAGGCGCTATTTACCTGTAACAAAAAAAAAATTTATTAACATATAAATTTTATTATAAAATATAATGAAACTTTTAACAATGTAATGATAACTAGTCTTTGTTTAAAGTAAAAACAAAAGAAATATATGTATAATATACACACACATTTCAGACTTTCGCATAGCTAAACTTTCCTGGCTTACTCTTAGCATACATTGAAACTATTATAAAAATCAGTATTATCTGAAGATACAAAGAAGTTCGTCAACTTTCTCTACTAAGGTCCCTTTCACCATTTGCCAACGTATCCCGTTTGTGATATGAAATCATAGTAAAAGTTACAAGCGAATGTCAAATTGGCACTATCACTTTAAAACATCTGCACATCTGCGGGTATAGAAAATGGATAATGGCGAATCAATTAGCTGATAAATTTTGATATTGTAAAAAATATTGAGCTTTCGAAATTAAGATTTAAACAAAGGAATTAATTCGATACATTTTTAAAAAGAATATTATTTCCAGGTAATCTATAGTTAGATTACATACATATTTTGAAGGTTAGATTTAAAACAAAGACGAATTCTGCTTCTAATGAAATAGGTGGAGACATAGGTAAAATAAATAATATAATAGTTATGTATCACATATATTATATATATAAATAATAATTAAAACATAACAAAAGGAAATATTTTTAATAAAGAAGTCATACAAAGGGCGCTCTTATCGCTGATAGCGATTTCTTCCAACCAACCTTGAAATAGATTATTCGCCGAGGAAATAATTTAGGTGAGATGGATGATGCATATCGCTAATATAATTAAAAAATAAATAGTAAGCAAATAAAGTTTTTCGAATTTACAAACATATTTAGGTTATTTAAGACCAATTGGCTCAGTGGCCCGCGAAGTCAATGGTCGCGGGTTCGATTCCGCATCGGAATAAATATATGTATGAATTATAAATATTTATTCAGAGTCTGGTAACCCCGCCAATCCGTATTGGACAAGCATGATGGGTTAACGTCCGTTCCTCCAGAAATGGAGAGGCCTGTGCTCAGCAGTGGGACATATATGGGCTGTTAAAAAAAATATATTTATGTTAAATACACAAATAAAATATATACTAACTGGAAAATCTCAGCAATCATCTAATAACACTGTTTCTTTTTCATCTAGAACACTTATTTTACGGGATTATCTTAGTGTGTATATTCCATTGGTATGATTCATGATATTCGTGTAGATTTTTTTATGATACCAAAGGAACGATCACTTATTTTCAATATATTTAATTGTGAATGGATAAATATAGAAATACCAAGCTTTTTATCTGAGAATGAAGATATATGTACTACAGTATTCCGGTAATATAATACTAAAATCTCTATTTTTATTAATTTGGCATTTTATACTAAAACTATAAAGAGCGATAAAAGGGCACTAATAAATTTCACTCATACGCAGTGGCCGGCAGTTGCAAATAAATTGACTGTTACCGAATGGACGGCTAATACTTTTGCAACTTCAACGAGCGAGTAGAGTTTTTTTTAATCCCAGCCCGAATGCAACGAACATGTGTGGAAAACAAAGCTCGAAAGCTTTAAAAAGTGCAGATGTTACGCTGGCAAAGACAATAAATATTTTAATCTATTTGGGAAGGTTAAATTAATTTACGCCAATAGATTGCTGAGTGACACCGTTGTATACTTACGTTTTTTTATTGAAAGCAGACTTAGGCAATGTTGTAAAGAAAACAGACTTACATTTACTATTGTATTTGTTGTCCTGTACCTAGCAGTGAGATATTAGGGAAGATTTTCATTCAACATTCAATTCACGCCTCCAATAGACTTCTACAACACCAATAGGCATTACAAATACATTGCCGGCTGTTTAGATATATGAGTGGGTTTGTAAAACCATAACTCCCATTAAATTAGCTATTTGCAGACGTAACATGACCAAATGGGGCTATACCACACCGCAGTATGAGAGGTGTGGTTGTGGGCTCGCCAGTAAGTATATCGAGCAACTGCTCGACTACCTACTGTGCCCTAACACCTGCACATTCCAAGATTTTATGGAGGCGAAGGCTGCTGCCATGGCAGTGGCAAATTACTGGACTGATAAAATATAGGTCGAACACAGAAACAAAAAAGAAGAAGAAAAAGACTATATTTAAAAAAATCTTGGGACAGTTTTAATATATACTATACATATGTACATTGCTGTCGCATTACAGGCAATCACCGGAATATTTGTTCACATAATAAAACTAAAAATAAAGCAGTAATGGAAAACTCATTACTTGGGTTAAGTGAAGCTTGTGTGTCATTGAACTCAAACTAAGCAAAGTTAATGATAAAAGCGTTCTCATAGCTAGGGTTGGCAAAAGAATATAATTTCTTTAAATAGAAGAGAGCGACAAAGGAGTAAGTTCATATGAGAGAAAATAATCACCACTGTCCATGGAAAAATTAAACTGCAGATCGATTACTGCCTTTGTGCAAGGTGTAGAATAATGGCTTTAGTTGGATAAAGAGAATAAGAGAAAAGATTGCAGGGTAATATAAGTATAGTTTGATGAAGAAAGAAATGCATTCAAATTAAATAAATGCATGTATCGTGACTTTTTAAAGTGACTGAAAAAAATCCACAACAAGTTTTGATAAAACAAGCGCCATTTTATCAAGTTATAACGTGACAATCTGAATAGATTATTTATAAACACACACACACACACACTCGCACACGCACACGCACACACACACACATATGACTTCAAAATAGTGAGATTGATAGACTACTGGGAGTATGCGTGTTTAAGTAATTTTACGAACCGCCTTTATGAGGAAAGCATTATTTAAATGTAAATAGTTCATGTTATAAAATACCCAATCTTTAATAATACCCAAACTTCCCCGCCTCTGTATTATATACTTAGATGCTATACATATAGTAGATAGAGACTGAGTTGCTGCGATATCGTACCCAGCAGAAATTAGAGCTTTTTGCGTGACAAATGGACTAGAGAGCTTTTACTTTTCTGTCCACGTTATTTAACATCATTATTTAAGTCGTTCCCGGGATAAAAACGGCGGAAAACGTGTGCTGATCCAGCTCTTTTTGCTTTAAAACCTACAGTAAAACAGGTTAAACTATTAAGTTTGCTCTAAATTTATGCTGCACTCTTTAAGAATGGCAGCAGAATCAGTTTTATTTTTAATACACCAGTTAGTTATGCAGTACTTATTATATAACTAAACCTTAATACAATAAGGTAATAACCATTTATTTCCCGATAGTTGTTCAGTTT
Source organism: Baronia brevicornis (assembly GCA_031353405.1). NCBI lineage: Eukaryota > Metazoa > Arthropoda > Insecta > Lepidoptera > Papilionidae > Baronia > Baronia brevicornis. The sequence continues at coordinate 121,966 of JASFAT010003893.1, read as the reverse complement.
AGTACTAAACTTTTAAATCTGATTAGTCATATAGCACTACTGTAGTAGCATCATAGCACAATAATGCCAAATATAAATGTATTAAAATGTTTCTATTTTGATTTGCATATTAGTACACAAGTCTATATTGCTCTCTGATTTCAATATTATTGCTATATTTATATTATAATAATAGCATCATTGCACAGCAATGCAAAATATTATAGAATAAATTTTTGATTGAAATACATTTGATAATACTACTAAGCGCCAACATACTATTTAAAAAGACTTTCAGTAAAGGAAGTCTAATTGCTTAAAGGTTTTTTGTAGATATAGGTAGACATAAAAAGACCAAGAGAAATGTACCAATAACCGACCGCTTCCATGAAAACTTTTGAACTGTTCAAAAGAAATTAATTATTACTTTTGAAAAAGAGACGGCAATGATACACAAGACGTCGGTTGGGCAGTCTCTTCCGGTTTCCGGAGAGAGCTTTTCGTTCATTAATTAAAAGATAAGTCCGTCTATTATTTGCAAAAAGGTGTAGAAAATGTACTTTGCGTGAGTATTGATTTTATTACATTAAAACGAATTCAAATCTAAGCATTGAGAGAATTTCGCATGCGAATAGTATATTTCTCACATTATTATTTTATTCAAATCAAATTTTATCAAATTATTATTTTATTTAGAAATTAAATTAATTAAAAAATTCCATAGATGAACTTCAAAAAAACAAGGTTACACGCTTCTTCAATACCTCTGATGTTGCAGATATCTATAGGCGGCACTGTCTGTTTTATAATATGTTAAACAACTCTTGCCCGTTTGCATTCTTATCCCATAAAAAGGGCACAGTGTTCAATACAATAGTCCATATTGTACGCAGTCAAGGCAAAGCACTCCTTCAAAGAGATGTAATAGTTTGATACCTAACCTTTTCTTGGTATACTAATATGATTGTGACGAGCTTTGTTTAATATTAAGCAGGTTATACTGTGTGCAAGCGAGGATGTATGCTAAGATGTGGTTGTACTTATTAAATATTCATCATTACTGTTTTACTCATTACTTAGTATACTGGATGTACCTCCTCCATCACTCGCCATCTAACCTGATCTCCAGTATGACGTATTCAGTTACTGCCAGCCTTACGCAAATCGTTGCTTTATGTTACCAAGAGGCTTCCTACACTATGATAACACGCAGTCACCACTCGAGCAGTCTTCTATTAATGATTTTTCGTTCTCCCAAAAAGGTAATTAGCCCAATGCCATTTCAGTTTGGTAATTTAGGGATCGATATCGTTTAATTAGATTCTCTGGCGGATTTCTTCTTTTCGAGTCATATCCATCAAAAAATTCTTCGAACATAGCTCTCTCCATTGCTCTCTGAGTGACTCGTGAACTTGTGAAGCAGATGAACTGTGAGTGTTCACGTCGCAATACTGCTAGTAAGTACAAGTAGTACTCTCACAACACAAACGCAGAGTTTTTGTATTCAGTTGATATCATTCTCACAACGAATACAGTTCGGTTTCACAAATGCTTTAAATGAGAAAAAAGTACAGTTATATGAAAATATTACCATCGCGTGGGTTAAAACTTGAAATATAAGGGTCATAATGTATAACCGCAGAGACCCAGTTAAGCCAATGGGATCTTTATAGAAAACTGTGGTACGAATTTATACGAAAGCGAACTAGAAAACGGGAATTTTACAAACCTTGCGGAGTTTAAGTTGGATTATAATGATAATTTTCATTTCTAAAGGTTATGAAAATCAATTACGAAAAGCATGCATGAATTCTTCGAGGAATGGATATTAATCCATCACGCTTTCCCAACATAAGATGGTGGGACACCCGGTCTCGGAAAAATGCCTTCATATATATATAAATATATATATATATATATATATATATATGTATGGACTACAAGTATTTTTTCCGAATATAAATATTTATACCGTTGCGGGAAAGGACACCAGTGACAGCGGCAACTTCACCCCAATGAAATGGGGTGAAGTTGCCGCTTTTAAAAGCTTGTAAAATAATATTGGTATTTATTTCTCTTTTAAATAATAGAACATGGTTCATAGAAATTTATTCTGAACAATGAAAGTATTATTAAAATAAAATTAAATATATAACATTAATTACATTAAATAATACTACTACTTCACATTAAATATACGATTTAAGTAATGGTATGACAGATTTTTTTTTAAATAATTTTTTTTTCGAATGCTTACCAAACAAATTTCATAGAGAAGGTACCTTGCCAAAAAATATTTTACAATTATAAAAACAAACGTTTTTTTCTTTATACATTATTGCTAAAAATGACGGGTATAACTTGTATATAATAAATATTAGAAGACTATTTATAGACGCTTTATTAGTAAAATAATTTAAAAAGAAAATCTTTTATACCGTTAGGTAAGAAGGTATCGCAGTCATATTACGATGTGCGGCCAAGCGCTATATTGATTGAGTGATAGTGACTTTCAATATGTAATAAATCTTCTTTCCGTTGTCGACATGTCAAACCAAAGCATCTGACGTAAAAGCTTTGTTCTTGTATTATCAAAGATATGTGGAGAGTATGGTCCTAATAATAAGCTAACGCATACTATTTTAAACATTCCCCTTGTTAATGTAAAAGATTTAATTTATAGCTTTCCATCAGAATTTCTTGTATTTTTGGCTGCATAACATCTCACAAGAATATATATGCGAATAAAAGAACTGGCTATTTCATTACATAAAAGAATCCAATTTTTACACATCGGCTTCGCAAACAGACGATATCGCCGCATCAATATGTGCAGCAAAGTACAAGAAGATAATAACAACTATTATATAATAATGAAAAATGTAAGTGTCGTAATTACATGATAGCAAGAATGGGCTAGCTCGCTCTCTTTTCCCGTTCTTATATTTCCATCCCCCTGTCCTATTACTTCTTTGTCTCCTCCCATCAAATGTTTCCTCCAAATTTCTCCTCCCATTAAATTACATTTCATTCTTACATTAAAATGCATACGCAGTGTCTTTAGTACTGCAGATGTGCGGCGCTGATTGATTTCATCAAAAATAAAAAAAAACTTACCGTACCTAGCTTTGTCTTCATACAAATTTAGTAAGTTCACATCGAATTTCCTGTTAACATTTCAACACCATCCGTATTAATCAAGAGATACCGACTCGGTTATCCAATTTAAAATTGTTGACCTCGATGCGGACTGGATAGTCATCAAGCATATGTTTTTCAAAGCTAATTGTAGTTTGAGTGTTTAAAAAAATTCAACGCTCTAATTCAAACCCACGCAGTCCCTTAGCGATGGTCCACTTTTTTCCACATGAACAACTGTTTCGTACAATTATTGTTATACCATCGCGTGCTCGACTCCTACGCACGCACCATACGCAATTACGTAATTTTGTTAATATCAATAGAATAGTCTGTTTGTAGTTCAAACTTTTATTATTGTTATGATATTTCTTTGGAATACATAGTCAAACGAGCTAGCTGGTCATCTGACATTAAATAACTAAACCCTCCAAGGACCTGGCTCATTGGCGGGGCCCTCCCCCTGCGGAGTCAATGGTCGCGGGTTCGGTTCCCGCATCGGAATAAATATATATATATATATATATATATATATATATATATATATATATATATATATATATATATATATATATATATATATATATATATATATGGATTTATAAACGTTTATTCCAAGTCTGGTAACCCCCCCAATCCGCATTTCCTTTCCTGCCTTTTCCTTTCTTCTCTATCCTTTCCCTTCCTCTCCGCCAATCCACGGTCTGCCGTGCCAATGGATGCGTGGCTAGGGGTGAGCCTAGTCGCAAGCGTGCCGACCGTCCCGGGATCGGGCTCCCCCGGGTACTATAGTGCCTTACCTCAGCATGCAGGTCTCTACTGGGGCTGACCTCCATCTTCCCTTGCAGCTCGTGGGATTCACTAAGACGAATTCAATATACCAAATTTGTTGAAAATAACGGCGACGTGGTTTGCCACCCGTCACGTCCTAATTCTCACGAGGGCGACAAGCGACTAATGGAGAGCCGTTTCGCTACAATGAATAATAGCGGATGGAGCTCTGTGGTCTCTGCCAACCCCTGCGGGGGGTAGGCGTGAATATATAACTCCAAGGACCTTTATAATACAAAAGGCATTTTAAATGTGCATTGCATTGCATGTTACATATTTATTGAGTTTTTATTTAATTTTTTAATCTATTATAATTATCAGTTATATTGTTCAATCTTGGTGGCTTATTTTTTATTTTTTAACATTACTCAATATAGTTTGATTAAGACGTTGAAGTAAAATGAAATGAATAAAGTAAATGCGTGTATCTTGTCTTTTAACGTAACTTGACTATAAAAGTGCATGCAAGTTTTGTTAGAACGGCCATCATTTTATCAAATTTAACAATTTTCTAGTAGTAGATCCACGCTGAAGACGAATACTTTGTAAAGAATAGCATATTTTTTGTCCGTTGCAAAAATGAGCTGGCTCGGCGGAAAAAACATTTTCACTAGGTTAGATTATCTTTTCATATATGGTTGACAAAGACTGACATAATAAATGTGCTTATCTTTTTTGATGACTTCTACATTTTTACTATAAATGTTTATTGATTTTGATTTGTCAATGAAAACATTTAACATATAATCACCGTTTGATGAACAAATTCTGTATGTAAGTATACAATACAGTAAAATAATATTATAGTTTTGATTTGTTAACGTAACTATATTTTTATAATCAGTATATGTGTAAGTATTCTGAATTTCGTTGTATACATTTTAATAATTAAAAAAAGTCGTCAATATAAGTCATTACTTACTAGGCAACACATTTGATAATAAGCATTCTTTTTGGAATTTGGCTATGGTATAGATTAGGGTAAAGATGTAAATAACTAAGGCAAAGAAGGAAATAAAGCAAACGGTTAAGAATAGGTCGCACCCTATACTCACCATACCAATTTGTATACCCAGTAGTAAAATGCTACCACTAAAATGATACCACTTTACGTCAATATTCTGGAAACGTTTGTGCTACATTCCCGGTCGAGCCAGTTCACCGTAGCTCCACTACTATAACTTATATAGTATGATATTTTAAAGCAATTAAAATACTCGTATTTTGATTGTAAAACATACACTGCAAACGTTCAAATAACAACATTATCGTTTTGTACTACTTCTTTACTCGGAAACATTGCTACAATAATGGACAAAATTAACAAAGCCTAATGAAAATAGGACAGATCTTATCCCGAAATCGTCTTAATGAAATGACTCTTATCAGATGCGGCACTAGACATTCGCGATATTAAATAGTTCATTATATTTTACTATACTTGGGTCATAGTCAGAACATTCAAGAATTGAATTTCATCAGTCAACATGATCATTTCAGCCATAACAGTCCACAGGCACAACGCACACTTGACTACACTCAAAATTCAAGGGCATTACCTCGTTCCCTATGCTTGGCGGGCAGATTGGGAATGCTCTACTAGTATTTTCTTAAGCAATGAGAAGTTCATGGAGGTCATCCACTGCGATTTATCGCCGTGAATGTCCTCCATGAGAAGAAAAGTTGTAGCTCTGTTACATGTTAGGAATCTTACATTAGATTCTCTATGATTGCTCTGTTGCATGTTGGAAAGCTTATTTTTGATAACTTACAGATTTGCTACCAATATATATGTATAAATATAGAAACACAAAGAAGCTAAGTGGCTAAATTATTGCTTTTCGATTAAAAGCTTGTGGGTTCAAATCCCGCTTCAAAAATACTCGTATACGCACACTCTACAACTATTTATTCCTAATGTGAATCAATCAATTATTGATCTGTCCTGACCACAGAAATGAGAAGACCCAGCAGTGGGACATACCCTATGTACATTCCATATAAAAAATATATTTATACATATTTTTAATATGACCTCCATCCTCCCTTGCGTCTCGTGGGATTCACTAAGACGAATTTAATATACCTAATTTGTCGAAACATGACGGCGACGTGGTTCGCCACCCGTCACGTCCTGATTCTCACGAGGGCGAAAAGCGACCAATGAAGAGCCGTTTCGCTGCGATGAATGGCAGCGGATGGAGCTCTGTAGTCTCTGCCAACCCCTGCGGGGGATAGGCGTGAATATATAAAAAAAAAATATTTTTAATATTGTCTGTTCTCTCAGTATGCCTTCTAATATAAATGTAAGATCCTTGCGTGTACTTTTAAAACATCTTTTGGCCGTATACCGCTTACAATGTAAAATTAAATATCAAAGGCGTTTCGGTAATTTAATACGCTGGTTCCAACAAAGTTTTTCAATAAAATTTTGCATCGGAATTACGATCAAGTTTTTATTTAACGGTGTAATTAAGAAACTTAGGGCATTTTTTGTTCTAACAATGTTCTTTAGAGTTTTTATACGAGTAGTTGTAACGTTTAAGTTTATTTTCGCGATTTATTGCTGTTAATTTATTAAATTCCAGCTTAACTCAAACATTCATCAACTTTATTTAATATTATACAGGATGTCTCGGAACTCAACGTCAAGACGAAACGGGTTGACAGGATTGATTGTAACCATCATGAGAAAAATCAGAAAAAAATCTATCCCATGCAGTGTGAAAATTATGGGCATTTAAGAAAAACCTAGAAATTTGGTCAAACTGTAACCATTTTTCGTTTATTGTGGTTAATTTTTTTCATTCAAACTTTGGAACCGTAACCCTAAAAAACATTTCTAGAATCACAGTTAAAATAATGACACAATTGCCCCAAGTTCCCTAGAATTAAGACTATTTGTTAAACTATGAATTTAAAATTTTCAAAATTTGTCGACTTTGAAAGGCCCTCCTTTAAAAAAAAATACTAGAGTGCCTTAGCAAGTGCCATTAAAAGTTGGCGCATTTAAACAGGATTGTGAAATGGTACAATACTTGTTAGTTTCGTCCAAAAAAAAGACGACTCAGTGATTAGTATTTGTGCCAGGAAAATATGGTCTACATCCATAAAAATGGCAAATTCGAACCAACGCCCTTTGATCATAAGAACAATTCTTATCAGCTAAGCTATTACTGCTTAGGAAAGTAACGGTATTTTATAAATAATAAAAGTATTATATATGCGTCGAGGTAATAATTTATACAGAAGAAACCTCTGGAAAGGTATAAAACGCCTGATTTAAACATTACATTTCGCAAATGAAAACAAAAATGCCTTTTCACCAACACGAAACAATCCCGCGAGCATAAATTAAAAGATTCACGGGACTAGATCCCGTGTTTTCTAATATTTCACGATGACAACAAAGGCGGCGTACGGTGGAGGAATTATTCCGAGTAAAACTGACCTGTCGCCTTCGCAGCCACGGCACCTTGTGTATTACGGTTTGGGAACAACGTTTTCGGCGAATATTATTCCTATAGAGATCGTAAATTAAACGCGGACTTTTCACAGACAAGGTTCAGTGTTGGTGATGTCTTCGAAAATATAACAATGGAAATTCAATTCAAATTAAAATAAAACGATAAAATTAGCTAGCTAGGTATCCGCAATACAGGAAAGTATCGCGGATACCATTATAAACGCACAAACAATTCCGATAAACACCCATATTGACAGCACAACTACAGCGGTGACTGCTTTTGGAGTCAAGGATTCGATTCTGGCATTGGGAGAAATATGTATATGGCATGCAAGTATTTATTGTTATATATATGAGTGGGCTATTGTATATGGGTATACAGGAATCAAACTGACAACCCTTGGTTTAGAACGTTAATCAAAAGGTTTAATATTATTAAATACAAGCTATGTGACTGAAAATCACATGCCCCTTTAATTTTTAAGATTTTTCAAATTTCACGTCATTACAGGCGTCAAATTTAGGCATGTAAAAGTTAAATGTTCACTTTTCTTCACAAAATAAAGCTCTGTATGAATCAACCTCCATCTTCTGTTTAGGTTTTATCAATGTTTGTTCAGCCGTCCTTAAAATAAACCCGCGCAGACAATTGAATTAAACAAATTTTTAAACAGTGTTTCGAGTATTAATATTGTAAAAGTAAAATATACTTAAAGTAATGTAGCTACTTTTGCGACACGGATAGAACTTTCGTATATAATATAAATATTGATTTCTATTCAATAAAAATCTTTCAACATTGTTATTAATAAACTTAAATTATAGCGAGAACAGATTACAAAAACTGTTTCTTTTGCAACTATGTTTCACTCTCACCACAGTTCCATAATAATAGAGAAAATTACATAGTATGCATGTAACACTATTAGATGTTTTCTTTACTAGTCTTACAAGGTTTAACAATGCCTGTGCTAGGAGACAGTTCACAATATTAGCCCAATAGAGAAATCAAATTCGTGTGAAGTTATAAAAAGATCATCAAATATGAGCTTTGCTAGTCGACCAAGAGAATTAGACGAGCCTTTAACTTTACATCACACACAATAAGATGAGCTAAAGAAAAATATTATTTGTATTTGAGGTTGTGAGCGCTTACTTAGAGAGAAAATTCAGTAACAAATGATTAATTATAATATCTTGTTTACTTATTTTTTTATGCGATAGGAAGGCAAACGAGCATGCGAGTGATTACTTTCTATCAGGTGACACCTGATAGAAAGCAATCAACACCGCTCGTTTTTGAGTTCCGTCAGTGTCAAAAAAAATATCAAATATTTATTCTGATTGATTAATAAAAAGGGGCAGTTATTTAAAATAGTAGAAACTATAATATTTAATGTAGCATATGCCATATCTTCACAGGGTAAGGTTAATATAAAATAATAGAAAAGACATGAGTCTTCGAAAGCATTAATATTAAGCCTTAGCGAGAAAAAACTATTATATTACATCAATATATAACACTAAAAGAGAAATGTTTCACGAATAACGACAAAAAGGGAACGAATGAATATCTCAATATTTTCAGGTGCAACCGAGCGAAAACAATAAGACGTCACATACATGTTCAGCAAAAAAACTTCTAAGGAAAGCGTCTGAAGCTCCGTTGACTTATATTACAATTGGATTGTAACATCTAAATACATGGTTTGTAAAATAAAGCTTTGCAAAAAACTTGCCATCATTAAACTAAGTTGTTTGTTGAATATATTATATATGTATATAATATATCCAACGTCTTTGTTACCAGTATGTATTCAATATACTTACTGGTAACAAAGACGTTGGGCAAAAGCTCATAGTAATGTTCATACCCAGTTCGGGACGCCTAATAGTCCATTACTTCATTATGCGATCGACCGCGCGCAGTCACGACTCGTGAGAATGACCCCATAGTTTATCTAGTGTTGCGAACTAAGTATTAATCAATATCCAAAAAAAAATATTAAAAGAATACCCATACTAAGATCTGCGAAAACCAATTAAAAAAACAACTGCGTATTTACAAACCAGTACATAAACAAAAAATAGTATTTTTAATCTCTACCGAAAAACGGCCAGCAATTGATTCCTTAAGTAAATTCATAAAATAAGCGTTTTACTTTAGTACCACCACTTTAGTACCACTAACACCAAAATCATAAAACACAGCTCTAGTCTTCAAAAATGTATACGAGACGTATTTTGCTTGAATACGCTGTATCTTCAAGAATAGTTAACTCTGCGGACTACATTCAGAATTTTATATTCTATTTTAATTTTGCATCATAATAAAAGTGTTAAATATGTAGATAAAACATTCTAATAAGAATTGCAACCGTGTATATGCTATTAAAAATTATAACAAAGGTTTTAAATTTATCAAGAACTCCACTGTATATCACATGAGAATACGTTTATTATGTTTTTACGGGTGTTTAACTATTAACATATACTGAAAATTTTGTAATGTATACGGTTGTTGCCGCTTATAGTAGTTCCTGGAGAACACTGAGACTATAAATGAAACATTTGTAGAATGTAGGAACGAAAAAATATATTTTGATGACAAACATATAGAGAATTAATTTCGTCGAGGAAATATCTAAAGAAGTCCCAAAATTATCGTTTACATAGTCACATGTAGCACAACACTAAAGCGCCCAGTACGGATTGCTCCGACCTGCGGCTTTCACTTCGCCGTCTACATTTCGCTGATTCAATGTATATCTTATAATTTGCTCCTTTAACACGTATGTATTTATGTATATAAAATGCGCATACAATCCATTTTATTTTTATAAATACGTCAATTTATTTAGAGGAATAACACAATATAGTAAAAAGTACAACAAAAAAATATAGAATTAAAAAAATCTATGTATTGCGTGCTTTTGTGCGTATACTGTGTATATAATACCATATTTAAAATAAACATATTTTTTATCTCGTGGGACTGTTATTTGCATTAAAATTATTTGCATTAATACGTTCGTATGTACATATATATATCTGCATAAGTGTACATATATGCAGTACTCGAGTCAAATTAATTGTGGTAACACAACTCGGACTCGGTATATGAGTGTTTGTACAACGCAATTAATAATCGATTAGTGACAAAGCCACGAACATGTTATTGTACTCCTATGAGATAAATACTTAAAACGACTACAATTCATGTCATTAGGCCAGGCGCCTATGACGAATATCTAGAAAAAGCCTGGTGATAACAATGGAACGTATCTCTGAATCGCAGCGATCGATTGGCAATCTCGATGTAGGCCACTCCTCAATAATTCAGTTGTCATAGTCGATTTTCAGCAGTCGCTGAAGATCGACTATGACATGTCGCTGGACATACTTCTCCCGTATCGCGTTGCATAGCCAGATTGTTTTCTACTGCCATCCAGTTTCTGGCAACCCACCTTCGCAAATTGTAACTCTATCTAGGCAGGGGCCATCGTCTCACATTACGTTATATAATATTTTTTTTATTTTTTATATTAAAACTTTAGTTTATTAATAAAATAAACAAATATATAAAACATATAGGCCCCTTAAACCTTTCTGAATATCGTTGGAGCCAAATCCTTTGGTCTGAATCAACTTAAAAATACAAAAATTATTGAATTTTATGTATCTTCTTAACAGAGAAACATTTGAGACAGAAGATATTATAACTGTTTATTACAAGATCGGAAAATTCGTACATTATATCTTCTTTTCGTTATTCTATCTATAAAAGAATATTGAAGTGAGACTTGAGACCTGAATATTAGAATGTCATGTCTTTTATGTCAATTAGATAAAAACATTTTAAAGAAAACATGTTGTTAGGGATAACGGTTATAAAAATATTTAATAGGTTATAGAGATATCAATAAACTAGTATATTTTTTTACGAGAGCCGTATACAATTTTAAAAGCAGGTTAATGAATATTTAAAAAAAATAATCACAAAGTGTAGTTAAAACGGATAAATATTTTGTGTAAAATTCTAAAAAAATATTTTTTACTCAAAACTGAAATTCATACGTAAAAACTCCGTTTTATATACGATTAATTCATAATTATTAATGCATAGGTAATAAAACTGTAACTGCAAAGAGCGACATCGTCGTAAAGGAGATACGAGTTCAGTAAGCATTTAATTAACTCTCATATAACTTGGCAAACGAAAATATACCGTAAGTCAGCTAATTGTGAACCGGATAAATTACTTCTGCATCACGTGACACCGCTGGTGTGCAGGCACCGTGGGTCAGTGCGCACCGATAATCAAATAAACACTAACCATAATATTTGATTGTATTATTTTTTATGAAAGAAATAGGTAAACGTGAAGTAAGTAAATAGGCTGCTATGTTAATATAATAATAAACTGCTATGTTAAATAGCCCATGAAATTGTCGCGTAGGTATTTGTTATCAAGTTTAAATTGTAAATAGTATTTCGTTTTAGTAAATTTCTTAGTTTTTTGATAACATTATGATGGTTGCTGGAAGAAAAGTTATTCAACTAAATGTAGTTGCCATCATTTTTAGGTACGCCTTAAAAAATTGTATCAATTAATCATAAATTTCATATGAGCATATACTATTCATCAGTAACGTTCAAGACTTTTTAATTCGTGTTTCAAAGACATTTTGATGAGCATCAGTGAATAAAAGCCGTATATAGTATAACCGTTAATTTATCTCTACACCAGAGGTAAAAGTACGGACGCCATAGATATTATCTTCAAATATACAAATAATAGGAGGTACCTACCTAGGTTGTTCCGAAAATTTTTAGCCACAAAGTATGTATAATCTCTTTTTTCCTGAAACTATTTGTAATGGAAACAGCTAATTTCATTACAAGATTCTTTGGTGAAAATGATTGGCAATTTATGTATTTGTAGTCTTTTTTTAAATATTTTTAAAGATCCGCGGCATTTTTTCCTACCAAGGTAACGCGCTTGCATGTGTGCATTGCTGTGTGACAGTTGCTAGATCCATCGACTATTTGACATCTTTGGGATACAAATATTACCCCATCCTCCGTACATCCCAGATTTAGGCCCATGCAATTTTGGACGAAAATTTTACACCGCAAAGTGTAGTTAAAACGGATAAATATTCGATTAGCAGTCGAGGCTGTCGAAGAATTTCGGTAGTTATTTTTCGACCTCCCGCAAAAGAGGTTTTTTAAATGTTTTGAAAGCTGGTTCACACTAATGCGTACTGTTTTTAATTTCACTAATAATTTTTGGAACAGCCCACGTAAGGTGGTCTTTTTTCAGATTACACGAATTCTTAACTGAAAATGAACTACAATTAATTTGGTTTATATAATTTTTTGGTTTATAAAAAACTGTGGGGAACATATAAAAAAAATTACACGGAAATTTTCCATAATACCTACCTATATTCAATTTTAACAACTAGCCATTTAAGCATACAAGTTGGCATGTCTTTTTAACACATGCACTAAAAAAGTTGTACAGAAATGAAAGTTTAAGTGCCGGTTATCATTGTAAAGATCTAGTTCTTTTAACCGGTTAGCTTTTATCGTTCAGTAGAGCTAAAAAGTTCTGGTTTCTAGAAGACATTGGCAATAAGAGGCATTGACTTTTGACGTCAATAAGTTAATCTATTTGATACGAGTATTTTTTTTGCATTCATTAACGATTATCTCAATAATTTCATCTTCATTAATCTTTATTTTTTCTAAAACTTATTATTATAATATATTTTCAACTAACTGTTTTTGCGGTTGGTTTAATTGTATAAAAAAATTATTTATTTATTGTAAAATGTCCTGTTCAAATTCTCAATATTCACATCACAATTTTACTAGCTTAGATATTAGAAACGACTATTCGATCATAATTAAACAATGACTCAACTAAATTTGCTCGTTCCACTTCATTGAATTGGAGTTAACCGAAGATAAGCCACAGCTACATCCTACTAACTAACACCAAGTACTGTAGAACTCTGCTCAATTTTCGCTCTAATTTGTACTATGAACTAATTTAAATAACAGACAGATGTTGACAAGGTAACTAACCGGCTGTCGGAAGGAAGTTGGTTATCTAGTGGAAACTAGAGAAAATCGACATAAATAATTTTATTCCATACCTGCCTAAGTATTGTACTCGCTTGTTTATTTTACTACTCATAAATTAAAGACAATTTCCTCGTCGTTACGTTCGCTGCAATTAGAGATTAATCACGCAGTAAACTTAATTGCTCACTAAAGTGCAGTTTAAATTAGATTTTCCTTCAGTGTGCAACAGAATACTACAACTATTTTGAAAAAAACAATCGGCAGACATCTTTAATTTATTTATATTTCATATGCTTATAGTCTTACATACGGCGGACTGTGCAATGTGGTATTCTCTACCAGTCACCTTTACGTTTTTGTTAATAATACTGAATAAGATAATGTTCAAACTTTTTATTTTCCTTCTATATATCGAAACAGTGTGATATTGAACATCTTTGTATCTCGTAGCAAAGTGATATGTAGTTGTTACATTCTATGATATTTGCTAATAGGTCAAGCTATGGAGATCTCGAAAGAGGATACATGCTTTTTATGTCCACCTACCAACGATGCTAAAGAAAATCCTAGCCTGAAAATTTACCAGCCGTCATTGTGTTTGTGTTAATGAGTTGATTGCTGAATTTCCTAATTAACAGATTTAGTCCTGGTTACTTGAACAAACGGCATTTAGTAGTAGTTGAAATGGGGGGATGGGGCATTAATATTCTTTGATGTGGAATTCATCATTTCTGGCAAGAGGTGATAAAATTTTTTTCCTTACAATACTACTAAGATGACTTTTTGCGATATTTTACGGATCGCGAAAATTTTGTGATATTAATATTTCAAAATAACGAAGATATAAAAGACTTAAAAAATTTTAAGCCCTAGAAAAATATGTTGACAAGACAATATAAATTATTGATGAAAACTGGAGTTGCTTGAACACCCACCACGTCTACAGCTAATTGAAGGAGCCATAACAAGCTCCGAGAAAAGGCGATTATACTGTCGTATTTTCTATCTAGGTTTCACTAACAAAAGTGCTTTTATAAATTTATTTATTTTTAGATACAAGTATTGTTATTTTATTATTGCTTTTCATACGTTTAAAAGTCAACCATCGCCGCGTCTTGCTTCAAATCTAATTAGTGTATTTTATACACTTACTTATTGATAACACCCACATGTAACTTAAATTTCAGCAAGTGAATGTCCTAGATTGGTACGACACCTACGAGAAGAAATGCGGCAGACTATTCTATGCTGGAAACTATACAGCAATAATATGTGATCCCCATTCCGCTCGCCACGTGTGGGTTTTGCGGCATATACCTCATTTTTGAGGTAGGCCACTGTCCAGCCGTGGACTATTATGACTAATACTGGCAACATTTTTGTCATGTGTAAGTCTACAAGGGCTTTCATCTCTTTTTCCAAGACTTAGGTAAGTCTACGTAGTAAGAAGACCCTTTCCAAGACTCATTCGTTGGTACGAGTAGTACTCGTACCAACAAATGAGTCTTGGAAAGGGTCTTCTGTTTTAAAATTCAATTAAAATTCGTAGCTTTTGCGATTCCCGGAAACAAATATAAATATACGTTATTAAAAACATGTCTACGATAAAGAATCACTAAGTGAAATCGTTGGACAATTTGCTAAGCACTTTCGATTACTCTTCAAGTTTTTTAAATAGCCAAACATTATTGAAATACCTGAGTATTTCGAGTTTTTGTCAATCTTTCTTTACAAAAATCACCACATAATAATACAATATACGTGTTCGTACCCTGCAAAATTACGTGATACTTAGAAATGTTAAAAAACTCAAACGTCAAATCATTATAAGCGAAATCAGAGAAAGTAAAAATTACGCTTAAAAATATATTATTCACGAATAGTATTTTATGTTGTACACAAAAAAACAGAAGGAATATATGAAGAATGTATTCTGATTTTTACAAAACCAAAGCTTGCAAAGTTTTTGCTGTTAATAGAAATTCCACACTAACGCGGTTTAGTAATAGCTTCAGTTCTACTATTTATTTAGTGTGCGTCGAGAGATCACCCCCTATCTCACCATTATCTTTATATAGTAAGTAGGCTTGTGACTGATGTTAAAGTATTTATTTTTCCATGCAAGATTTTATTATCATGGAAACCATGATATCCTGGAAAAGTAAGCATGTCAAAAGAGGTAAGATTTACTGTAATAATTATCAAATATTAATATTCTTCATATTACTGACACTTGAATTTTATTTTTTATTTTGATCATACCATTTGTGAGTTATGATGAAGTAACGCGTCGCACTCTTGTCTAAACTGACAGCTGTCTACCGCCCCTGTCTTGGTTTCAGACGTCAGGAAATTGCAACGACTCCACTTAAAGTGGGTCTACTTATTTTCTTGTTAGTAAATTCAAAATAAATGAAACACATTTAATATAATTTTGCCATTTTCTATCAGAATAGATGGCTGTCAGATATATAGACAATTCCTTTATTAACATATGGACAGTCAAAAGTTTCACCTATCATTCAATCTGGCCGATTACTGTCAGAGCTTAGATTGTTCTGTACAATAGTAGAGTTTTTAATAAGCATAGTAAGTAAATGAACATGCGGGTCACCTGGTGGTAAACGATCACCGCCGCTCATAGAAATACGTAACGCTAATTTTTAGTTATTCAATTAATTGTTCATTATTTATTAGAAATTCTATTAATTAATGAGCATGTAATTGAAGGCAATAAATTATTTTAAAGAAGAAAAATAACTTAAGCACTTGCCGGTGATTATTGAAATTTTTTTTTCTTTTTTTTATGGGATAGGAGGGCAAACGAGCAAGCGTGTCGCCTGATGGAAAGCAATCAACACCGCCCATGGACAACCGCGACACCGCAGGAGTCGCAGAAGCGTTGCCGGCCTTTTAGGTATATATAGGCTTGTTTTTTGAAGGTTCCAATGTCGTAACGTTTTAGTAAATTGGTTTTACCGTGATGTTTCTCGTGCCATTTTAACAATTTTAACTTAGTTCCCGGGCAAAATTTATGCACAAAGTTATTTGTGCAGTGAATTTTATGACAAACATTAATAAAAAGATTTTTAATTTGTTGTAGTAGTCGTGTCAGGGATATTGTGAGGTTCTTCATACTTAATAAACATACTGAATATACTACTTGATTAATTATTTATTACATATGCTTGTTAACTTCCATTGTAATAGGACTGAACGAAATAATTTTTGTTGTTTGATGAAATGATTATAATTTTTGTTGTTGACATGTAAATACTAATCAAAATGGAAAAACTAACTTAATTATTATTTTAAATTTTATGTCATCATCACATTCATACAAAAACCATAGTTAGAAAACATATTGGGAAACAATCTAAAATTATTATATTTGTTTCCACAGAAATTCGTACAACTGTCATAAAAATAACTATATTTCCTACTTTTTGGTTAATAAAGGATTATTAATGAAGTCAGGCGTTACTTTGCGGAAATCCATCACTATATGGACAGTCAAAAGTTTCACCTAGCTAAGATCCGCGACAAGTCGTCTTGTCTCGGATCTTAGCTAAAAGCCTATATACCTAAAAGGCCGGCAACGCTTCCGCGACTCCTGCGGTGTCGCGGTTGTCCATGGGCGGCGTTGATTGCTTTCCATCAGGCGACACGCTTGCTCGTTTGCCCTCCTATCCCATAAAAAAAAGAAAAAAAAATTTCAATAATCACCGGCAAGTGCTTAAGTTATTTTTCGTCTTTAAAATAATTTATTGCCTTCAATTACATGCTCATTAATTAATAGAATTTCTAATAAATAATGAACAATTAATTGAATAACTAAAAATTAGCGTTACGTATTTCTATGAGCGGCGGTGATCGTTTACCACCAGGTGACCCGCATGTTCATTTGCCTACTATGCTTATAAAAAACTCTACTATTGTACAGAACAATCTAAGCTCTGACAGTAATCGGCCAGATTGAATGATAGGTAGCTAGCAGAATTTGAACCTATGTAGCTAAAGATCAGCCTAAATGGCGGTTGAGGGAAGTTCTATGTCCAGCAGTGGTCTACCACAGATTGATGATGATAATATCCAGAATTGTTTTAAAATATCAATTTTTAATATTTCTTCTTATATTCTATTTTTAATTATTATTAAACAGTTCTTGATGTAAAAATATTAATTTTACTATTAAATTAATTTACTACATAAATCTTCTTAGTGTGCTTCTCCAACTAGTGAATGTTGGCAGACAGCTCTGAATACTTTTGTCTCTAGCAAGGCTAAAAAGTTAGACAGCACTCGCTATCCTAGTCCACCTTCAAATGTTCCTTAACCACGACTTCATTGACACCTGCGACTTTCCTTTTTCTGGCAACTATTCCCATCATTATGAGTTGCAGGAGCGCATATCTAGGATGCCTCAACAGGTGTCTTAGCAACTTTCCTTTGCTTAATGGTTTCACTTTCCCAATCTTTAGTAATCCATGTGCAAGTATTTATATTTGCGCATCATGCTTAAAACTACATAAATAATAATAAAAAATGTATATATATACATTTTTTATTATTATAAGCATCGTAAATAAACGATGGAAATATTAAGGAAAATAATTTTAAGCTATAGAAATACTTTGCCCTCAACTAATGAGCCAGCCATTTTCCAGTCGTTTTATGGTGACAGCTGTCACCCGTTCGCGCCTTTTTGCGGCTCTTTACGCAATAGACGCCAAAATTGATTTTGGTGTCGTTGGCAGTCAGTTCTTGTACAAACCGGTCCTAATGCGAATATCGCAGATGCTGCTTCAAACTAGTTCCGTTTTGAATAATATTCTATTATAGATAGAAGTTTAATGTTAAATAACCTTTATTGATAAATTATAAGTATTACTATTTCTTACGATAAATATATGTTTTGTCGCTCAAAAGTGAAATTGCTTATGTAGGTAATTACAATTAGGTTAAAAATACAGCAGCTATTTGAAAATTTCGGTGTACACACATCAATAAAAAATGTACGGTTTTAAACCTGACTGTTTTTGTGTGATCAGATATAATTTTTTTCATAAATCATAAAATTTTCTTGCCTTCGGTGGCAAGTTTTCATTTTGAGGTTTATTACGTTTTGACTTCCAGCAAACAAATTAATTTTTATCTATGTAAGTATATTCGTATTATATTTATTTAAATTAATAAAATTAGTCTTTTATTTTTTTGTACAAGCTGCACCACCTCTAAACCAATTTTCTCAGTTTCGCTCGGAGGGTGACTGGTAAAGAATTTCCAATGGCATTAAAAGTCAGCCTGTTGTACATTTTGTGCAAAAAATTTAAAAAATAAATACTTGGGCTATAACGTTAAAATAAAAATCGATCATTGGCATATGCAAGAGTATCGATTATTAGAACATCCATGAATTATTCCAACCACGGGTAATTATGTTTTCGTAGCGGCAACCACTCTCACTGCCATTAGAAAACCTTTCCCACGCAAGTAAACTTGTATACGTTAGAAAGAATTAACCTGTATGCGATGGAAAATAGAACCGGTATAATTTACGGTTTATTTATGCGAATATTTTATTGAAGAGTTCACTATAATTTTAAACAAATTATTATTCTTCAATAATATGAGACTAAAGAATAATATTTTTTATTTGATCACGTTTATATAACTTAAGTAAAATGCTAAGACGGAGAAGAAATGCTTTTTGCCTATGTTTAGTGTGTGTCATACTAGAAGAATAATTAAGATCAAAAGGGACAAGTATTTCAGGCATATCTTAAAGGAAGACACTCCGCAAATTAGCAAGTTGACGTGTAGTTTTCAGTAGTTCCATTTTAAGCTGATACTAACAATTTAATTCTTTTGGATATCTGGAGAAGAAATAAAAGAGCAGATTACTAAGTGAAAAGCAATCATCGCTAACCATCAACACCTGCATCATATCTATTCTTTTAGATTCATTGACTACCTTTGACAAGAAAATATAATTGAACGGAGAAAGGCAAAAAATAACAAAAAGTATTTTAGATGTTGATTAATACTTACAAGAAAAACACTTGCCATGTTTCCACGCTAAATTTTATTTATTATGCTTGTTGCAAAGATAATAATGAAAAGCAGTGAGCTAACGAATTAAACAAGAACGCTGTTGTATACATTATTCGTAGAAACACGCCGTCCATAATTCGAATAGTTTCGGAGCATTAATAATGTTTCTAGAACTTTTATTGTATTTGTCATCGCCTTAGAATTATAACGTTTCACAATATGAGTGCAACACTAAATGAAAAAAGAAATAAATTAAAACATTCATTATTTATGTTTCAAGCAACATACATACATACAATCACACCTGATTCCCGTAGGCAGAGACGGATCTGCATCTGCTACGATTTCTTTGCTTCATCCATACACATCACTATTTTCATACAAGCTCGTCAGTTAAGGGTACTTTTGACCTGGCCTTTCTTGAGAACTTCAGCGGTTTGGTCAAGGCATATTATCGCTGGTCTTCCCCTACCGACCCTTCCATTCCAAATCCGTAACGTAAATTTTTTTTATCAGCCGTCTTTCATCTATCCTCTCTATGTGCCCAAACCGTCTAATCGTCCCTTTTTCAACTTACATATCTATCATATTAATATGTGAAAATAAAAATTTGTACCGAATTTAAGCATAGCGCACACGATGGAGTGTTTGGTTTAGCGTAGTTAAAATTCATATAAAAAAGGAGAAATATAAAAATAGATAGATAAAAAATATAGAAAGATAAAAATAATAATAATCATTCAACTAATTGCAGTCGAATTTCGACAACAGAACCATCGCTTAATCGTCGTTAACCCTGTTGCTTTTATATTTTTTTTGTCATTCAGTTATGCACTATACTTTAACTCGCATATCACTATGTTTACAGTTTAACTCATTGACTTGACAGACATATTTAGAGCGTCTTGCCCTGGGTGCCACGGTTTTATTTTGAAGAATACATGAAAGTTTACAAAATATAATTATATTAACTTACTGATATAATATTGTAATAGTGTGCATTTACAGTAATTTTTATTGAAAAAAAACACTACGAGATAACTCGTAACTGGCGTCACTAAATAAAATTCTTGTGCTGGTTGCCACTACGAAATATTTCGTAGCTGGCAGTTTTGATACATACGGTTAATACGAGATATCTCGTAGCTGGCAGTCAATGGGTTAATTGTGAAAGTATTGAACATTTGACGAACAAAATGGGTTATAAACAAAAATTACTAGCAGCCTAAAAACCTAATTTTATTCGGTATTTGAATTGAATTCGATTCGTTACCCCTTTTGTAAAATTCACTTTGTCACCGTTTGACTAGAGGCCAATACTGCTATTATAATATTATACATACGTATCATGTGAAATATAAAGTATTGGAGCGCTAAGTGACAAATATTTCATTTTAATCGAAAAATATTTCTTTTTAACCGACTACATAAATAGACGGATTGGTAGAAGAAACGAAAAACGAAAAGTTTTTTGCGGTCCACTCAACCTAAAGTTTTTTTTGGCAAAAAAACTTTGGGTTGAGAGATTCCCACTCTAGGTTTTATTAGTACTTCAGAGACTCTGCCAACTGGAAGCGACTTGCCGTGGCCAATCTGGAAGTCACTAAACCGCCTGCGCACCTAGGCTGGTGGATGCAGGGGAAGCATAGTAAAGTGGGGTTTTTCAACCAAAAACTCCTTGTGCGACTGTGGGAAAGCCACACAAACACATCTGACACAAGTACATCTGACATCCTTATGTGCCCTGTCACCTGCTCAGCAGATGACCTTATGATGTCAACAGAGCAACAGATAACGCGGTGTCAGTGGCAAAGTTTTGGGTTGGCAGCGTCTGATGCCTACTGACTCGAAGAAGAAGACTAGCTATACATGTAAAATTATAAGAATAATAAATTATATGAACAAAAAAATTGCATAAATACCACGTACCCCGAAATGATACAAATTTTCTATTATATTATATATAAATGAGGACCCATTTCCTTAGTGTTCTATCGCCTCTTTTAGTGTTCCTGTCTTATATTATTTTAAGACCTTATATAATACAAACATATATATATACACTGTGGAATGAAACCTGAAATTGAACTGTCTTGTTTGTTGTAATGTGTATTATTGTTTTAATTGTTTATTGTTCATTACCCTTTCGATGCAGTTTCACGAATATCGATGTCATTTTTTATTATAATAATGATATTAAATAATGGTTTATTTCAAATATTGAGGTTATTGAAGTCCACAATTTGTTAGTAAAACGTCATAAGTTATTTATGACGTTTTTAAACTGAATACCTACATTATTTTTAATTTATAAGTTTTACTAGACGATAACGTAAGTTAAATGATAATTTTTCTAATGATCAATCACTTTAAGTAACTTTAAGTCGCACTTTGAATCCAGTAGATTATTTTCTCTTGCGATTTTTTTCTAGTATGAAAATGTTAAACATAACTAGTGATTAAGAAACACAATAATCGAATACCAACATAGTAAATGAGAAAGGGTGGATTTTAGAAATGGAAGTGGCCGGAGGCGCAGTACTCAGTGCAAGCGAACCGTGTCGCCGGCTCACCGGAAATGCCAACCGTTACTGTAATTACTCTACCGCTTCATTTCCGGTGGAAGAAAATTGGTTGTAACTTTTTTTATAGTGAATTTGGTACATAATAAGTGTTGATATTTACAATGAGATGATTTCGTTTATGCCCACAAGAAGAATGTTGTTTTATCAAACAGTTTTTTAGAACAATCACCACCGTCTACAGAAATCTTCAATACTTAGGGCCAAATCTGCGTCGAGCGGCTGCTTGGACCAGCAGTGAGCGCGGACTAATGATGAGTATTAACAAGTTATTACAAAGAAATTAACGCGCAATTTTCTTTGTAAAGATTAATATAAAGTGTGTTCTTTTTTATTAATATGGTAAGTCCCTTTTTCCATAATCCAATTCGATTAAGGTAGTAATATTACAATTACAAAAGGACGTCAAAAGATACTAAGAATAGGTACAATTTCATTTTCTTTAGCAGCAAACTTTCGACAAATCCATTTCCGCGTTTATTGACGGCAACTTTAAATCTTCAAAGACAGGACAAATTTTGTGTTAAAGTAAGTCGAGTCGTAAAGCCTCTGTCCCAATTTTCACGAAACTCGCACAACGAGAGCCTGATTAACTTGACAAAACTCTGATAATTTGATCCGTCATCTCTTTTTTATAAATTTTGTCTTTTATGTTTTGGATGACAATTGAAATATTGATCATTAATCTAGTACGGAATAAATTTAGGGATGTTTCCATCGATCCCACACTTGAAATAGGCATTATACTTGATTTTTAATACTCTACATACTACGGGGTTCCCGAACAAATGTATCACGATACGACATGGTATATTCAAGAGGCCCAAGAAAGACAGGCTCACGCTTTCGGTGTTGCAGATGTCTACTGACGGTGATCACTTGCCACTATACATCCCGCATGTTTGTCTGCTCTGATATAGAAAAAAAGCTAGACGCTGGTCATCGCTTCCACAGTATCCTAGTACACCAACGGGAAAAAACAGGGTGTCCCTACTCTATACCGGCAACCCCACAGGTAATATATTATCTTCTCGTAATAAGATAATACATTATGAGATATTGAAGTTATCACCGGTAACGACAGTGACCCCCTTCTAACGTTTCCGGTTAACCGATAAAATCTGAACGAACTGCGGGACGGTAATTATTTCGCACCTATATCTTACAACGGGATCTTAACTTCCGGAGTCACATTTGTATGGTCGATGTTCATCGGTATATAATCATGATGATTTTATAGCAAAGCAGACAAACGAACGTACAGGTTACCTGATAATGATAATGATATATGATCTTCGCCGCCCTTAGACATCCGTAAAACTAAGGGCATCATGAATACGTCAATGGCATTTCATGGGCATATGCATATGCTCGTCTT
The DNA here is from genome assembly GCA_031353405.1 of Baronia brevicornis. Lineage (NCBI taxonomy): Eukaryota > Metazoa > Arthropoda > Insecta > Lepidoptera > Papilionidae > Baronia > Baronia brevicornis. Next base: position 98,442 of record JASFAT010003893.1, on the reverse strand, counting down.
TTGAATTAAATAACTATACATTCTAACAATAGTAAAATACCTGTAGGCTTTACAATTATTAATCCTAACGCGGGAATCAAACTCGCAAATGCAGGTAATATACAATAAAATATCTGAGTTCATATTTATTTAGCATACATATTGCCTTTAAAATCATCATTTCATGTCTCAATCTAAAACTTCATATTATGTTATAAAAACACAAAGGACTTCAAGGCCATTAGATTGTAAAATTGTATTTTCACTTTTAATAATCTATAATATAAAAAACATACGGAGAATAATGAGATTGACATATTTCCGAATCGAAATGGGGTCCATTACCTTTAATGGGACGTCATTATAGTAAGTCCAAACCCCAAGCGACACATTTCAACGTACCATTTGAATAATTGAGCACCTGTAACCGACTAAATAACGTAAAGGTGAGTTTGGTGTGTCGTGTGTTGCAGACCGTAACACGGGGACAAGCGCATTTGTGACCCTACTAAGGTTTGAGAGATATTGCAGTTTATACTTTTATTTTAAGCTCTTAACCCCCTCAAAGCGCCTTAAAGGTTTTCAATTATTGCTTCTTAATGGTTGGTTTTCTTAATTACCTCTATTTGCCACTATATATGTGCTTTGCTTTATACCAAAGTTTCCATCATTTCATCGGAACCCAAAAATTACGAATGAAAGAGAAGTCCCTCAATTACTCTCTAAAGTAATTACCTCATTTACTACAAAATGTATTTTATTAAGATCCATGACGTTTTTTAAACAAACAAACAAAATTAATAAGTAAATTAATTACGTTTACATACTTTAAATTGAAATATATTTTATTTTCGAAAATTGATTTTCGAATAATGTCAATAAGAGGTATCAGTAATGAATTTCATTTGAACGCTTACGTTAATAAATATACTGAAGCTTTTGTAACGAAAGTTTCGAAAAACATAGTAGCACAATATATTTAATTTAATAATAAAAAAAATCAAATGTAAATGTTTTTGAAGAAAAGAATCAATGAAAACAATTTACTAGACAAAAGCCATTACAAAATTATAAAATTAATATTATTCGATAAGAGAAGCTAAAATGGCTACAAAAACTATAATGAATAAGTTGAAAGTGGCTTCACAAATCAATGGAAAAGGATAGAAATAAAGGAATTTTAGGTGGCAAACTAAATTTAATAGCTAGTGATAGTCATTTAGGGTAGGGTTTTCGAATTAAGGTATCTCGTGGCTTGTTTGTTCACGTCCTGCTCAACTCCGCCTCTTGAAGTTATTGGACTGTCTGAATAACAGAACTTTGCTGCCAACAGACTATTGTTCCTTTAAAAGACAGTAGCGTTTTAGGTAACAAAAAAAAATAAAAATACGGTTCATTCTCATTTTTTATAAATAAATAGATGCTATTACAAATTTATTATCAATGTCAAATTAGTTTCCTCTTTCATTTGTAAAATTGAAACGACAAAACAGGAGCAGACTGCAAAAGAGATTAAGTTATGTCGCTGTACATTCGAATGCGAATATTAAACCGCGACCAGCAATATCGCGTGCATTCAAATTACTGCGTTGTAAATTCTATCAACACATGTAATAGAGAAACATGTAGGTAGGTATATATAACCATTGTTTATACAGTCTAACTATACGTGCTCACTGAATGGATTCGAGTGGTACACTTTCGCTGACGTCTGTAACATTAGGAGATGCAATTTTCCCGCGTTAGCACACCACTTATAAAAGTTTCAGAATATGACCGCGTCCCGATGGATTTCTATATAGTAATATCAAAGCTTTTGAAATGAAATTTTATTTGTTGCAAACATTATTTACTTAAACAATAGTTTCGAAAATGCGAAAACTATATTAACCTTCTATGGTTTGATATGTTTCTAACAGACAGTGTATAAAGAATGACAAAAATCATTTATATTTTACTTTTATTGCATTACTTACATGATAATAAAAAAATACCACATAACACAGGTTAAATGAGTCCAAAAAATAAGAGAATTTACGCCCGTTGAAATAAATATATATAACCTTCATAAAAATGTAAATAGCAACTAAATTAGCAACCAATATTAACTATGTAGAACGTGATATATAACGCAGAAACATCCAATATCCAATATCAGCCCGCGGCAGTCCACTCCTGGACATAGGCCTCACCCAAGGCGCGCCACCTAGCCCGATCTTCGGCTACACGCATCCAGTCTCAGCCAGCCGCCTTGCGCAGATCGTCGCTCCATCTAGCAGGAGGGCGTCCCACGCTACATTTGCCGAGTCACGGTCTCCACTCTAGCACTCGTCTACTCTAACGATTGTCCGTTTTCTGACAAACGTGTCCAGCCCATTGTCACTTCAGTCTGCTAACTTGAAGAGCAATGTCGGTGACTCTGGTTCTCCGGCGAATTTCTTCATTTCGAATTCTGGCCACCAGAGAAACCCCGAGCATAGCTCTCCCCATAGCCCTCTGAGCGACTTTGAGCTTGGCGAGGAAACGGACTGTCAGTGTCCATGTCTCGGCACCGTAAGAGAGTACGGGTAGGACGCACTGGTCGAAGACCAGAAACATACAACTTAAAAATTATTTTCGTTATATTTTTAAATGTCTTTTGTAACTGCTGTATTGTTAATAACACGTAAATATAAAAATAAAAGAACCAAATCGAGATAGTCTTCAGAATTAGTAAACTGAAGTGGAAATGGGATGGTCATATCAGGGAACCAAATATCGCAGAAACAGACGAGTGGTAGAGTGGAGAACCCGTCTTGCTAAACGTTGTAGAACGCATTACTTTAACCAAAACCATGGTGTGACGATCTACACAGAACGGATGGCAGAAACTGGATGCGTTAAGCCGAAGATCGGATTAGATGCGCGTCTTGGGAGAATGAGCTTCTCTAAGTTTTAGCAACGGGCTACCAAACGCTGCTGCTGATAAAGATGATAAAAAAAGAACAAATATTAATTAATAATAACAAAAACTAAAAATAAATTAAATAATTTAAGGCCAAATACAACTTAATTACGATTAAATAATGTTTTGGTTTATTTATAAACTCCATGTTACAGTATCGAAAGCCGATAAATTTCACACAGGAGTCACATTTACGGATTACGCTTCAGACGCTTTTACGATGAAAGGAAGCTTGTACGATGTATTGAGATGTTATTTGATACCATTTCCAGTGCTATTTGGTAGAGCAAAGCACTTGTTAATTAAGTATTTATATATTTAATGAGGTCATTAAATTTTAAAGTGAATTTATGAAATTTATTGTTTACAACTTTACTTTGTCTGCATTAAGTACTTTATAAAATTTAAATAATATTTTTATTTCGGTATACTTAGTTGTGTACATACTTATGTTTAGTAGGTATAAATAAAGTATTTCTAACGTTGATTTTTTTAGTAAGAACAAAAATGAAACAAAGGATAAGATTTTTGAAAGGATGAACCCAACACTGTACAAAAATTATCAGCGATGTCATAATGTAGTCCGATAAGAAGGTTCTAAAAGATCGTTAAGTAACCAACCATTTCAAGAACGAGCCTTAAAGCAACACCTTACTACAAATTTAAATACAAAAAGAAATGTAAATGAATTTGAATGTTTTGAACATGTGTGTCACTTCAAAATATTTACGATTTTTAGAGAAAATACTAGTAGATGGATAAAAGCTTCAAATTTTACCGAATTTACTATAGGGAGTGCTCCGATGAATTGTTCGGAATGATTCCGATAGCTGAATTCCACTACCGCACAACTCGCCATAGAGAAAAGTTTCATCTCCACCATTTGGATGAATGGCGATCTAGTACGGTGGGTTTTCCAGAAACTTTTTTCCACACACTACTAACGACCCTGTGGAACAAGCTATCTCCAGCGATGTTTCCGAACCGATACGACATTGGAATCTTCAAAAAACAAGACTACATATTAATGGAAGTTCGGCAACGCTCATGCAATGCCTATGGCACTGCGGATGTCTATGGACGGAGGTGATTGCTTTCCATCAGGTGATACGCCTACTCGTTTGCCTTCCTATCGCATTAAAAACTTAGCTATAAAAACTAATCTGCGATCCTCAATTCCCCCACCAAGCGTTGAGACATAGGCCTTCGTCGTTTTAAGGGTGGCCAATGCAATGTCCAACAGTGAAATTTGATGATTCAAGTTTTTCATTAATACTGTGAAAAGATTATAAACGTTAACATGACAATGAAATCTTTGACATATGTATCGGCTTGTTATATAAAAAATGTAACATACATACATACATATCGTCATGCCTGTCGACCGTAGCGGTAGGCAGAGACCACAGATCTCCATCTGCTACGATCTCGGCATACTTCCCTTGCTTCCTCCACACTCATTATTCTCCTCATGCAAGCCAGTTGAGGGTACTCTTGACCTGGCCTTTCTTAAAAAGTTCAGCAAATTCGTCAAGGTATGTTTTTCGTGGTCTTCCTCTTCCGACCCTTTCATCCACATTCGCATTAAAAATGGAATTAATAGTGAAATCAGCGATTTATTCGATTTAAAGGAATTATATTAAAATATATTCGAAACGTTTTCCATTACTTTGTAATATATGACCGGAGATTGAAGTTTCGATGTACATCTCCAGGGGACGCTACGATAGATGGCTGGTTATTTTCATTTTAAATTAAGTATTACAACGTTAAATTTTGCGTTTTGGTTAATAAACTATCTGACCTAAGGGGTATTAATTTGAGGTAAGTCCTGACAGATAGCGATATGTGTGGTTAAGGGAGAATTTAATTTCTGTACTTTTAACCATGTTCGCTTTTGATCAGTTACCTGTCAGATATACCAGACCAGACTTTCGGCTTAGTCGTCGAATTGTCGTTATTTCAGACCGCTAAATATTGATGTAGTACTTTATATATCATACTATGTAGGTATATAACATACTTATTCGATACAATCATAAAGCTTTAAAGGTCTCACAGGAAACAATTCATATCGTACGGTATTTAATTTCAAAATAAGTGCAACCGGTTCTCAAACAAATATCCGCCTTAATCGGAATGTCGGTCATCACGATGAAGTCTTCAACAAGCTGTCATTGTATTGGGACAACCGTTCATTTCACGCGTTGATAAGATTAAGGAACGATGTGATCGAATATCCAAGTTTCCGATGAATCCAATATATTTAAATATATATGTGGTTAATATAAATATGTGGTATTGTGGCTTGTGACTGAGCCGCAATTGACTAAATGTGTACTTAAAGAAAGTTTTTATGAGATTTTTTTTTTCGCAGCCCATATATGTATGTTCCACTTCTGGAAATGGACCTCCCCATGTCTGGAGAAATTGATATTAAACCTACCACGCTTGTCCAATGCGGATTGGTGGGACAACCAGACTCGGAATAAATATTTATAGGCCATACATATGTATATATATATCGATATATGGATCGATACCTACTATCATATATATGTATGTATATGTATATATATATATATATATATATATATATATATATATATATATATATATATATATATATATATATATATATATATATATAGACACATAATTTAATAATTAAAATATAATTAATATGTATTAAGTACGTTTTCTACTAAATCAAGAACCTAGTGACGTTTTCTATTTTCTGCTGAAAAAAAAAGAACAATTGAAATGATTGCTTCATTTTATTTGAAAAGGTGAGCACCTTATAGTGTGCTCGAAGCGAGAAAGAATTACTTTAATATCCAATTACTTCGCAGAAGAAAAATAAAATTGCAACGTTTCACAGCTCGTAGTGAGGCCGCGCAAACAGAATATCGAAAAACATCGCTTTGGACAGATTTACAGCAGCCGATGTCGGAACACGGGTAACGTATGGCCACTGGCCACTTTGTGTTAACGTTTTACTCCTGCTCGTTCGAAAGCCCGATTGTTTTATACACGAGTACAGGACTGAATTTTAAAAATTGATGTTTGATGTTTTTGTTTAAAAATTTTTAAACAAAAGCATCAAAGTAGAATTACATTACTACTTTATCATTTATAAATGGCGATTTAGTTTAGTTATTTAGCTCATCAGCCTCTTAGCGCAGTGGTTCGAGTGCCTGATTTTTAAGCCAGAGGTTCTGACTTAAAATCCCGGTAGGAACTAAAATAATTATTAATTATTTATTTAAGGATATCAATAAATTGAATACTTGAAATATTAATAAAAATAAATCACGTAAAGGTAGGAAATAAAATCTCAGCTTTTTAAACATGTACATTAATTTTTGGGTTTCATCCAAATTCTCCTTCAGTCGATTCGAAGTATTCATTGAAAAGGATAAAGGATGAACGGGACAAGATTATGCCTTCTGTGTTTACACTTAAAGCATTTATTTGTATGTAAGCACTTCTGTATACGCATTGAAGGCACTTAAATAAGTATCTTGTACATCTGACATTTCGACTTCTTTAGAAGTTACCGTAGCCGAATCGACTATGATAACATAATAACATCATTTTTTTACTTAAAATCGTTTCAGAATTTAAAATTGTAAACAAAGAAGAACAATTCTTTATGTGTATAAAATAAAACTCAAGCGTTCCTATGTACCCCATGTGGGGCAGCGGGCGTCCACAATGATCCGTCCTTTACTTTGTCAAAACTTTTGTGTGCACACACACACACACACACATATATATATATATATATATATATATATATATATATATATATATATATATATATATATATATATATATACATATACATATACATATACATATACATATACATATACATATACATATACATATACATATACATATACATATACATATACATATACATATACATATACATATACATATACATATACATATACATATACATATACATATATATATATATATATATATATATATATATATATATATATATATATATAGTTCCTGAGCGGGGGCACTACCACTGAGCCAATTAGTACGTCAACTATATATTAGTAATTAGAAGAATTCGATAGTCGGAGAAAATGTAATGGAAGAGAATTTAACCAAAACATATTTTTATGTTTTACGTTATTAATGTTCTTAGTTACATGCATCTAACGAATGTATGCATCAATACCACTCCGAAGTAATTCACGACTACGTTGACGAACCAAACCTGAATATCTCCACTCGAACATGTCGATGCCAGAATGTTTGTCGATGTACAAAGATATTCGAACCTAAATTTACATACACCACACACTGAGCTTTATATTCTGGTACAACTCAATTATGTATCAAAAGTAAAATATATGTAAGTGAAAGTAAAATTAAATAAAGGTTGAAGCAACGCTTATCACATAACTTAATTAATCCGTTATTCCTCCCACAGTCGAGTATACAAACCATTAATTCAGAAACCAATGTAATGGCGAAAATACTTAAAGGTTACATAGACCATCAGCTTTGCGGATTCGGATGAGTTACGGTTTTAATATATTTTAGTTTTTTTATCAATGCGTAGAAATGTATGACAGAATCAATAAAATATGAAGTACACGTGTGTGTTAAGGTACTGAATTTGATATCAAAAACAGTGTCAAACAAAGCAAAAGACCTGTTTTTAAATGTCAATCTTGCCAAGCAATACTCTTTATTTCCTATATCTGGACTCTGTCCCTTTCGATAAAGGTTTATGGCAAGACATAGTATTTTATTACATATATTTAAATTAATTAAGGTTACTTTTACTTTAAATTTTTAAGATTTCCTATGTGAATATATTAGTTTTTAAAAAAATTAAAAACGAAAATAGTCAAGGGTAATAGCTATATAGTAAATCTGACTATCGGATCACAAAATGGAGTTGTAAAAAGGTAAAAGATTCTATTCTATTAACCACTACTTTTCTATTTTAAGGTATAAACACTCTTAGCTGCGAAGAAACACAACAATGAGGAGACAAAATAAGACGTCGTAAAATATGAAAGGAATTATAACACTAGCGTGTCAAAAGGACGGCGGAGCCTTGCACCTGGCGCGCCATATGGTGAGTTGCACTAACATTAAAAAGTGAAAGTAAAATATAATATAATAATCAAATTAGAAATATTGCAACTTAATCTCTTTTAGTAAAGTTTATAATGATTCAAATTTTTTTCAAACTTGTAGTCTTTTTAATTAAAAACAACCTAGAGTTGATATATTGCATTACATTGTATTATAATTAGTATTATTTTATTCTTCAATGATAACGAAAAATAATAAGGTGAATGCCGTTATTTTCTCCTTTATCATCTTTAAACTTAAATCAATATATAACTTATAACTACTAGTAGCTATTCCAAGCAGAGATGCTTAATTATTTGTACGTCACGAAAATGTAATGGTGTTATATCTCATGTATGTATTTATATCCTTACAGCAGATGATTATTTGTATCATGGATCCAATTAATTTATTTTTTTATATTCTGAATCAAATTATCATATGTGAAGAATAAAATATTGTAAATAATAATATCTGAACAATTCGACTTAAAATAAATACCAAATATTATTTCGATCATAACCCTAGACTCAGAAGTCACTGTATTATTTAAATTGTCTAAATGTATGGTAACGTCGAAAACACAAACTGAATGAAGACTCGTTAGTTACTGATTAGGGAAATGAAATGATGATGATCATCCATACTCCCTTTCCGAAAGCAATTCAATCCAATGTTTCGACCTGACCCGTAGGTATATGTATGCTAACAACCGCAACTTTGCTGTCATTTAGCCCACCCATCGCTTGAGGGTATCAAGAAGAGCAGTCTTCATGGCCAACATTTGGCGTCGTAGTTAATGTTCCAGTCCGCACCTTACGGACCTCTCTTTGCGAGTTCTTCCAACGAAGTTATGAAGACTCTAGAGCGAATAACTCCGTTCCACATAAATAAATATGATGATAGTAGTATAGTGGATATTAATCCTACTAAAAAAAAATTTAGATTAAAACGTTTCAAATATTTTTAAATGGCCAAATTTTTCATGTCGTGTACATAAGATATTTTGAGCAACGACTATCTTCACGTGCCCGCGAAATAGAATATTCATAAGGGGCGCGCCGCGGGAATTTATTTTTCAGTGGATGCTTGTACCCTTGCGCATAATTAGCTCTTTCAGTATGCATGGTATGTGGATTTCAAATAATGAAACTCAAAATTGTTCACTGACTGTTCATAATAGATTATATGGATGTGTAGTCAAGTTGGGGACTCCAGTGAAGCATAGCTGCCCGGAACTGTGACAAAGACTAAGAGATTATAAATTAGGTTTCTATTGTATTATGTGATATTGCATATCGTTCACTCTCGTGTAATAATTGATTCTCTCGCTTGCACTTACAGACCTTATGAAACTGTTCTGTCTACGTCTAACTTTGTTAAATGAATTCTCCATATATTAACAAAAGTGGTATTTTTTTTTAAATAGTTCATTGCGGTGTTTTAACACTTTAAAAAATATAATAAAAATAAACTATCATATAAATGACGACGATTTATAAAAACTTTCATCCACTATTGAACGGCTTCAGTCTAAAACTCCACGAGTAAGCACTTTTAACAGGTACATGTTTTGTGTGAAGTTATAATAGCAGCGCAGCACACAATATTCACATAGATGCATCAACCATATAGGTCGCCAACTGTACTGCGCTCTCCAGTCTTCACGCCTTGTTTGAAAAGCTCTAACCTCATAACGCAGCAGGAAAACTAAGGCAAGTAGCTCATTAAATATGTAACACGTGCTTTATTTTACGTACCAACGCTATTTTTCTCTTTGTTTTAAGCACACTTTACCTGAAACAGAAAAAAATCAAGTTATAACGTTATCTACGTTTTGAAGTCATATTATTAATATGATATGAGTATTAATGGAGTCAGGCGTTACTTTGCGGAAATCAAATCACTTTTCGGTTGTCTTCCGTAGAGTCTACTGTACCTGAAGATGCAGCGTGTTGGAGCGAAACACGTGTCGTTTACAAGATGGAAAGGTGGTAGTGTGTGCTTGGTGTTGTGTATAGTGGTTGGTGGGTGGAGAGTTGCTGGCCGTTTTTCGATAAGTTTTTGATTTAAGTTCCAAATAAATCCACTTCATCCAGCAGGAAAACACACATTATTAATTTTCTGTTATTGTTTGCTTATCGCGGATTTTAGCTAAGTAAAACTTTTGGCTGTCCGCATAATGATATGAGTAATGTAAAAAATTTTTCTTCCTGTCTCACAAGTATCAATATTCATAATGTAATTTGTACATGTTTTCTTTAATTGAGTGGAGAAGATATTACATAATACTCATTTATCTTTCTTCAAGTTCTGCTACCATCTATAAGTAACAATCGAGCTCATATTAAATACAGCTATTAATGAAATTCAAGTGGAACTAAACTCTAACTCAAGTTTTTCTTCACAGACCTTCACGAAAGTATTTTACTATGGGAATGGAAGGCAAACAAGCAAGTGTATCGCCTAATGGCAAACAATCATACATAACACTACTCATAAACATCTGCAATACCAGTAGCATTGGAGAAGCGTTACCAACTATTAAGAGTCGAATAGGCTTCTTTTTTGAAAGTAAAGGGAACCTTAAATCAGTTTTTCTGAATCAACATTTTTTTATTACCACCGATTCGAAAAGTCGATACTCCGATAACCCAGCACTAGTACCTCTTCTGAAATGTCTGTTGTCTGTCTGTTGTATAATCTAAAAAGGTATTATGTTATTTTTATGTATGAGGTTATCTCGTGAAAAATGATACCGATTTTGCTTGTTTTTCTACTACCTTTGTAATGTTACGAGACATTGGCAATTTATATGAAACAATTGCCCTGAAAGGCAGCTATCTGGAAGTAGTAAGAAATAAATTGTAGCGTTATTGACTGAACACAAATGTTCCCATAATTCTTCTTAATATTTTCATACTGATAACTCCATTTAAGGTGCCATTTAAGGTTTCATCCAAGTTAATCTTGCAAGCAGTTGATTCGATTTGATGAGACTTTTACTAAAAATTAAAGGTGTTTGTAAGGAATATATATGTATGTACTATTTTATGTATATTCCGCTCAGGAAATGAAAATCGCTATGATAAAATCTAAAAAAATATTTAATATGTAGGTACACATATACGGTTACTAAATAACATTGTGTTTATATTAAGACTTATAAGGAGTCACATTAAAATTCAACAAATGTTAATGACTACCTGTTTTTGGAAAACGCATGCGATTCTCATGCAAAACAGTGACTAGTATGAAAGTAATGTATGGCCAGGAAACGTGCTGACTTGGAAAATTTTCTGTGGTCATCATCATCATAAATCTGCAGCAGTGTATTACTAGACGTAAGTCTACTTCAAAACGCGTCATCTAGTCCTATCTTCGGCTTTCAGTTTCTTTGGTATTTAAAAATTATTTATTATAATTATTTCCAGTTTCTTTGGTATTTTCATTATATTTATTAATATTTTAATGTGTTTTTTAATATGTAATATGTTACAATTTTAATATGTTACAATTTTAATATGGTAGTGTCCTACCAATCCGCCTTGGATTGGACGTCCAGTCCCCAGAAATGGGCGAGCTCTGTGCCCAGCAGTGGGTCATATATGTCCCGTATATACTTCAAGTACAGTTATGGTGCATAATACAGACTCATTGTGAGTAGAAATTCTCTTTCAGTCAACCTGTCTATAGATTTCTTTCTATGTCGTAAGCGATCGTTGGATTAAACTAGTACTTAGAGTTCTTTCAGAACTAAGAAAAGAAAATTCTAAATAACTTGTCTAAAATACCCAAAAAATAAGTATAGTTTATGTGAATTCTATTGAAAATTTATAAATTGATAAATATACACTTGAATTCTATTTTTATTATTACATACATATGTGTATGATTAGTTCATACACATATGTATGTAATAATAAAAATAGATTTATTAGAGAATAAAATTACAACCCTGTATAATTTTGATAAGTGGCGAAGCTACCACTTTCGAAGTCAATAGTCGCGGGATCGATTCCTGCATCCGGATAAATATATATATATGTATATATATATATATATATATATATATATATATATATATATATATATATATATATATATGTATATGGACAGTCAAAAGTTTTACTTAGCTAAGATCCGCGACAAGCAAAACAATAACAGAAAATTAATAATGTGTGCTTTTCCGTTGGGTTTAGTGGATTTATTTGGAACTTAAACCAAAAACTTACCGAAATAAGAAGTTTAAGTTCCAAATAAATCCACTAAACCCAACGGAAAAGCACACATTATTAATTTTCTGTTATTGTTTTGCTTGTCGCGGATCTTAGCTAAGTAAAACTTTTGACTGTCCATATAGTGATGGATTTCCGCAAGGTAACGCCTGACTCTATTAATATATATATATATATATATATATATATATATATATATATATATATATATATATATATATATATATATATATATATATATATATATATATATATATATATATATATATATATATATATATATGGCCTACGGGTATTCATTCTGAGTCTGGGTGCCTCACCAATCCACCTTGAACAAGCGTAACGGGTTTTCAATTCCTCCAAAATGAGGAAGCCCGTGTTAAGCAGTAAGCCATATCTACAAGATTGAGATTATTTATCGGGTTATTAGGTTATTGGGATTTGATCGTTGTGTAGAGCGGAACTTGGTTCTATTTTTTTATTTGTTTTTGTTCTGAATTAAAGCTTGCAATTATATTTCACAAATACATTTCATAAGTGAACACTAATAAAGAATACATTCAATGACCTGCTGACTTATGTGGTTCACATTGTTATGTGGACATGTATGACTTTGTGTTTTGTGTATTCCTTCAATGAACGACTCGCTCGCAGATAGTGCCGTATTGTTCTTCGTCCGCGCATGGGGCTCCTAAACAAGCGACGTAATCTAGTGAACAGTGATGCGCCATTTTCGGCATAGAATAGAGCAACCCCATTTTTTACCATCAGTATCGTAAGCGGTGATAATGGGGGAAAATATCAGTAGATATAAGCAACGCCTAATATAAAAAAATAGTAAACATAAATACAATCTACTCTAAAACCTTTATGTATAGGTATTTAAGTCAAATGGTAGTGGTTTGATTACGTCTCTCGGAGAACTGAAAACCGTTGGAGTCGATGTATACTGGAGTGAAGACCGTGTCTCAGTAAAAATACGATGATTAATATATGTGACAATCCATAAATCCGATAATCGAAATATTATTAAGAACGTTGATCTTAGCAGGAGAACTGGCAGAGGCTGGATACGTGTAGATCTGGCTAGATAGCGCGCCTTAGCAGGGGGCTATGTTCAGCAGCAGGCTTAGTGGCAGGCTCATAAAACTAATATGAGACAGGATAACTTGACTATATTCAATTGTCTGTTATAAATACCATTGCACTTTTCCTAAAAAAGGAAATTATCTAAACATGATGAAAGATGAAATTAAAGTAAAAATATATTTTTATAAACAAATGCTATGAGTGAATAATATAATACGTGTATAATTTGTGTTATATCCATTTCGTTGATGGAAAATGGAGTTGTCAACACAAGCTGGAATTCGAAGCTCCAAAACGCTATCACAAATGCCGCGTCACAAGTGAAGTATAAAGCGGGCGTACTCGACTAGAAGGATAAAAGCATGTGTGTGTTGCATTACGACAGCCCTTTGTCACAAAGACTAGAAGATACACGTTCAAATTACCTTGTACTCTGACCACAAAGAAGCTGCAAAGGGAGACGCCAAAGAACAAAGCAAATTTGAATTGTAAGGTAACGTCTATAATATATTCTCTCCCCTCTTTTCCATCTGCATACAAATAACGTATTATTTCGCGGTTTACAACGGTGAGTATTATAAATCAATAAACTCATGAAAAACGGCGGAGAGCAGTCGTTTTGCACGGGATTATGGTCACTATAAAATCTATATAGCAAGACCATTGTTCTCGTGAATATCATTTTTTCCTACTCCGAGAGAACACACCGGTCCACGAACACAACAGTCACCTGATGGTAAATTTTTTGAAAGATTTTTTGAAAACCCTGTTTGTTTACTATTTAATATATCTTAAGTGCTTTATCATTTTGTATGTAGGCCTTTAACATTTTTCATGCCTGAGATACATTGTAATAAATAATCATATAATGGTTCATTCTAAAGACATGTTTAAAGTTATTGGTTTCGTTTTTAATACAAAGAGGTATTAAAAATTTACGTCTAAGCCTAACTTCACTTGGAGTTCTTTGATTAACTACAAGTACTATGTAAATAAACATTGTTGAAGTTCAAATGTGATACTTGACATTTTAGAGACAAATAATTACTAAAAATGTATTATATAATACAACGAAATCTGAAATGTCATTTAAATCCGTTCTAAAAGACACTCCCACAAGATAGGATAAAAATCAGTATTATTTTAAGGTTACGTTGATTTTTCGTGCTGAAAAATATATATTTATAGGTCTTTATCTAACCCTTGCGTAGCTTAAGACCGTAAGCTTAGACTAGATTTTCTCATCAGAAAAAATATTTTAAGGCCTGAACATATTTTCTCGCCACAGTTGTCTTTCGTAGAGTCTACGTCATCTGTGAGACTTGTCGAGGCAAAACGCGTTGTATTTATAGTAAAAAAATGGAAGTGTGTTTGACGTTGGTGACCATGGTGAAGTGCTGAAGGATTTTGACGGTCGTCTCTACATAAGAACCAGATATGTAATTCTTTATGCATTTCTTCGCAAATACACAATACTATTTTTCGAATTTGTGTTCGCGGATCTTAGCAAAGTAACTTTGAAAAGTCCATCTTTGTAATGGATTTCCGCAAAGTAACACGTGACTCCGTCAATTATCTGAACAAGTTTGTTGCCAATTACAAAGAAATCCACGGAGAATCATAGAGTAGACTTAAATAAAGCAAACGTGAACTGTTTTAGTTTCGTTCGTTTTTATATTCGGTTAAAGAATCAGTACGTATGTTTTCTGTGAATTAAGTATTTTATTTCCAATTATTGTCTGCTTTTCTATATAATGAACGGTTTTCCAGGAACAATACATTCAAAATATTTCATAAGTATCAAACATGTTTCTCCCCTCATTTTCAATGTGAAGTATGTATTCATAAGATATTAAGACGTTAGTACATTAAAAGACCGATATTTTTCACTAAATACTAACCATTTGTCTACTGTTTGGCTATCATACTGCATATAAACCAAACTTCTATCGGCTGGGCACTACAACCCGTCGTGGCTCGATGACCAAACAATTTAGACAGGAAATGAAAAGCGTGGGAAAATTCAACACCCCTCTCGGTCGAGAATGCAATATATTCAACCCAAATTCTCACATACATTTTTATTAGAACCTTTTCGATATCGCCGGACCTTAGCGGTGAATTTATGGACAAAGACAAAAGTAACACAGATTGGCCTACAATTTTTAGGGATATATAAAGAGTTGATTCCCGAAAAAGTTATGATGTGTTTTCTGTAAAATTATGTGAATTTATTTTAGAGGAGTTTCAATATCTTTTATAGTTTAAATTGACACTTTAAGTTTAAAATAATAAATACAATTAATATAATTAATAATGTATTTCATGTATATTTAAATGATTTTTTATATTTTTAGGTAGTTCGTAGGTAGGAACTTTCTTTTACCGTGTTTACTCTCCGATTAAGGGTCTGTTAAAAGAAAATCTTAAAGCACAACTTCTTTCCCTTTGCCTAATTATCATTTTCCCCGTCTACTATTTACACACTTACCCTAAGGTATGCAACTTATGTGAGTGGCATTTGTTACTTATCTTCTAATAACCAGCTGACTCCACCAGCCTTCACACCAGCTTCCACAAAAAACTATAATATATATAGCTCTTCCACAAAAAAATATAATATTACTACATCAGCTGGTAGTCGAACGTTGCATTATGTAAGTTTAATACGTAAATATATTCGACGCTATGCAGGAAAGCGGCAGATGGCAAACGTGGTTTTATTTGTGAGCTGTACGAATTTTTTATATGACTAACCTAATATCATTAAACTCATAAGAATTATTCGGCAGGTCACGTAGTCAGAATGAACTAGGCTAGAATAAGTAATTGATAACAAGAGAATAAGTTATAGGGCTGTAAATATCGAAGCAGACGAAAACTAAGAAAGTTAAGTGGTTTGAGACATTGAAAGTCAAGAGTTGAAAAACGAAAGCATCAAGATCTAAAGAAACTTACCGTTATAAAATAATATTCACACGGAACTCCCGGTCCCGGTAACGCGGAATATAATGTAAGGAATATGAAATTAAATTAAAAATTTTAACATTAATTCATCAATCTATTAAAAGGGTTTACTATTCTTTATTCCTATTCTATAATAATATTATTATACAAACCTAAAAAATAATAAAATACAACTTCATTTCCATTAACAATCCAATAGACCTAAAACCAATAAACTCCCTAATAAATACAGCCGCGACTCAAATGCAAGCACTATATTGCGTTTGGACGCGCTCCAAACACGATGTTGTGTAAACATTTGAAAATTAAAAACAAGGCTCACACTGCACAAGTGCCCTAACAATCTCTTTCAATCTTTTGAATGCACACCAAGAATTAATGACTTAAAAAAATAAGTATATTATATATACTGGATGTATTTCAGAGAAGAAGTAAAGAACATTTCCTTTCAATATAAAATATTTATATATTATACATATTTATGTGTATATTATATACATATAACTATCCTCTTAATTATATATTATTATATTATATATTATTAGTATTCATATGTTTATATATAGTATGAATATTATTATTATATTTTGTTGTTGTACACTTATTTCCATCCTCACAGCTTATCTTATTTTTCTTTCACTCCTAGGTTTGCTGGCAGAAAACTCAATTTTGAGTTAAGTTCGCCTTTGTAAATCTTCTTTCCTTTTAATTCTTGTATGTCGTGTTTTATGTGTACAATAAAGTATTAAATAAATAAGTATGTCAATCACACAAAACACAAAGTGCGTGTTTCTCAAAACTATTCATTTACCACCACTCGGTGAAACGAATTACCGTGAGCAGCGTTGATTGCTTTCCATCAGTCGAAACGCTTGCTCGTTTACCTGCCTAACTGATAAAACAAATCAAGTATGAAGAATAAAGAAGTAATTTTATTGTAAAATTCTTATTAACCATTCCACCTAAACTAGTAGAACTTGTGCCACGAAAATATGGTTCACCTATGTGGTAAGTTTCACTTAACCCACGACCTGAGATCGTAATTTTTGCCAATTGAGCTTTTGCCGCTTTGGTTGATGCCAAAAATGTAGTAATATATAGTGTCCGGTGGTAGAATTAGGGTTTCAACTTTAACTACTATTAAACAATAAATATTCGACCATGTTTATATTAGGTTATAAGTCAAAAATTATTTGTTTAAAAGTAGTAGAACTCTATTTCTGCCACTGAACAATCATTATTTATAAAATTTTGAAATAAAAAAAATATGTAGCAGCTTACGTACATACTTTAAATGATAATATTTAAATTGTGCATTTACATATGTTTATAAAAGCTTACATGCCGAGTTTCGTTTCAGAATTAATTTCACAAAATATAAATACACCGAGAACGCTACCAGTTGCGGCCGGAATGCGTCCTTGGGACTGCCAAAGTGGAATCCCTGCTACAAAGCTGAATGAGGTGTCATTACCCCCGCCGAGAGATCTGAAACTGTCTGAGTATGTTATGCATTGAAAAGCACATACAGTTTCATTTTTAAATTTAATTCTACACAAGCTATATTTTTATTTGTCGGAGTTGTCAGTGGTCATATTTGCTTTAAAAAGCAAATATATATTACCCACTAGTTCACACGTCGTGCTTTGCTGCGATCTTAGCAAAAAATATTAATATTTGTGTATATCCGCGCTCAATCTATCGTAGTTGATAGAGATTTTCCTTCCCAAGCATTCTATGCGATACATTTTTTCAGTATATGTTCACACTAAATATAACAAAATTAATTGTCCAGTATGATAATATTATAGTTGTGTGAAAATAGGTCATAAAAGTATATTGTAGTATAAACTGACCTCACTCAATTACGGTAAAAATAAGTGCGAATTACAACAAAAGTAAAAACGTGACTCCCACGCGGTGAGTCAACGGGGAAAAGAACTCCCACGAGTTCGTTAAGCTCATAAAATTGTCGGTTGCATGCATTTAAATTGGCTTTTGCAAAATAATATTTCGCATTATATAATAATTGGTTCAAGTAATTGGGGTAATGCAAAGTATTAATTTGGTCACCTCTATTTCTTCACACTTCAGGTAGATTGCAAAGAACTACTTTTTCTTTGCAATGTACCTGATAGTCTAGCCTTTACTAGGTAGTGTAACCCCTTAAATTCCAAAGCTTAATTTAAACATTTCACGAAAGACTACAACTAGAGTTATTTACGAATTGGTTGGTAGAGCACTGTTACATATTCTAATATACAAATATCATTTTTTAGACGACCAATTGGCTCAGTGGCGGGGCCCTCCGCCCGCGGAGTCAATGGTCGCGGGTTCGATTCCCACATCGGAATAAATATTTATATGGATTTTTAAATGTTTATTCCGAGTCTGGTAACCCCCCCCCAATCCGCATTTCCTTTCCTGCCCCTTCCTTTCTTCTCTATCCTTTCCCTTCCTCTCCGCCAATCCATGGTCTGCCGTGCCAATGGATGCATGGCTAGGGGCGAGCCTAGTCGTAAGCGTGCCGATCGTCCCGGGGTCGGGCCCCCCGGGGACTATGGTGCCTTACCTCAGCATGCAGGGCTCTGCTGAGGCTGACCTCCATCCTCCCTTGGGGCTCGTGGGATTCACTAAGACGAATTTAATATACCTAATTAGTCGAAAATGATGGCGACGTGGTTCGCCACCCGTCACGTCCTGATTCTCACGAGGGCGAAAAGCGACCAATGACGAGCCGTTTCGCTGCGATGAATGGCAGCGGATGGAGCTCTGTGGTCTCTGCCAACCCCTGCAGGGGATAGGCGTGAACATATAAAAAAAATATCATTAAGTTATATCCTCCAAAAAATATTTCACTTACTTTGGACGCCATCTAGCGGATATGCTTAAAGCCTATTCGATCGAATACTTCTATTTTTTTATTAATATTTACATCAAATCACAATCTAAAGAAAATCAGGATTATGTTGTAAAATTTACTTATATAAGGACTTAGGAATTCTGATAATTAGACAACATATAGGCTAATGATATTTAATATGCGTTGTGGATTTTTATTTTATACATAAATATATGCTATCCCCTAATCTTGCAAATGACCATCTTTCATTGCCATCAACTTATTAGCTTGATAGTTCGCTTTAATTCAAAACTCATAAAACCCCTAAGTGAAATTAAATATTATGTTAAAGAAATCAATTATTTTTTGAGTAACTGCCAATTATTAGCAATTATCACAAACTAAAATATTACATAGATGAGTTGCTACTGCTATGGTAAGTTCAGATCTAATTCCGTTATATCTATAAGAATACATAACACTCGACAAAGCGTGTGTAAACACAAGTGTTCTTTTTGCGTAGCTAACGGAGTAATAGAAAATGTTTAGATCCGCTAAGTAGGTAGAGAGAGTTCTTAATCAACAAAACGATCCTTTAAAACATTCCGCTCAACTATCCCCCGCAGTTTAAAATTGAATAAAAAGTTGCATAATGGGTGGTAGCATCGAAACGATGAAAGGCAAGAAGCTGCTTTAAAAAGCCAAGATTCTTAAGGATAAAACTTGACCTCATAGGAGTATTAAGTTTCTTCAATATACCAAAAGCTTTGGGTTAACTTAGAAGCTTATGCGGTGCGGTAAAACGGAAGTGATCGAATAATATTTTTCATAACATAATTAATAATAAATTTAGTTTAATATATAATAGGGAAAACAACCATTAATATGAATAATTACATATAAAAAAGGAAAACTATTCAGTATTAATATATAAATAGAACAAATGGACTTTTCCCGCCAACATACTTGAGTGATGTTGTGTTTCTATTTCATTTCTATAATCTTATGTAATTATCAGTTATATTGTTTAATTGTGGTGGCGTATTACGCAATATATGTAGGTCGAATAATATACTTATACGCAATAAGTGAAGTGATATGAAATAAATGCGTGTATTGTGAATTTTTAAGTTGACTGAAAACGTCCATAGAAAGTTTTGTTAGAATAGCCACTATTTTATCAAGACGTAGCGTAACAAACAAACGAGTACATTCTAGGATATTTAATATTATTATATTTTACTTGACACTGGCATAATACTATATAATAATTATAACTAATTGCTATCAAAGAATATAACAAATATAACAAATGGACTTTGTTAGAGAAGTTGACGATAAAATAATTTATACTTAGTTGACGGTTATTGCAAGACCTTTAGAATGTAAATAATCCCCGCTTTGTGCTACTTTTAATTGCATTTGTTTTAAACCCTCTGAAACAAAATTAATTTAGTTTGGCACCAAAATATGGTATTTGTTGGTAGTCATTAACGTTTCAATTACGAACTCAAAGGAAAGGGAAATTCAAATTGCCGCTCATAGATACCGAGCTTAAATATCCCCAATATTAAGGGGAAAAATATTATACCTCCATTCACTTACTAAATTAAAAATAATAGATTTATCAGCTTTTTTCTGTGAGTGGCGTTGTAGGCCAAAGGAACTTAACAACTTCGTCAAGATGATTCACGACCACAAAGTCCACAAGTAAAACAATAACTCGGCGATAAAGGGTGTGCTTCTTTGTTTTTGAAACCCGTTAATCCGACAGACGACGTAAAACAACAGTAAGGAAGACGCTAGAACTAATCCAAGGACCACTGAGGTTAGGTCGAGATCTCAACTTGGACCGACTTAAGCAGGGAAGTGATAAATGATATTACCTTTACAAATAAATTTACACTTTGTGAAAGTTCAGAACAACAGGTCATTGCATTAGCCACCCCGAACCACCCCCGATCGCGGTAAAGCAAACAGCAAAAATGGAGAGTGCAACCGCTTCGTAGAGTGCATCGACTTGGAGAACGTTCACCTTGACTACTCAGCCAACAGCCAGACTGTGTGTGCAGACATGATATTATTATCCAATTATTTACGACCATATATTTAAAACCTATTGCTTATTACGTCCAAACATTTTTCTTTATTAAGGCTATAATAGATATTGATTTCGCAGTGTAGTTATTTTGATTACAGATTTTATATGCCTGATATTTAAGTTTTTAAATCAGTAATATTTACGGTATGGTAAATCGATTCTCGGAAGAAAACTCAGCTAACTAATCCTTTCTAATAAAGTCTAGCACAAAAATAGAAATAGAGAGGACTCAGACTACGAATAAATACCTATATGCCGTATGGCCTATAGGCATTTATTCATAGTCTGAGTGCTCGTCCCCGATAATCGACACAAGAATCAAGCCCACAACTAACACATATATAATATAGTCAATAGATTAGAATATATATATATATATATATATATATATATATATATATATATATATATATATATATATATATATATATATATATATATATATATATATATATATATATATATATATATATATATATATATATATATATATACTTTCGCTTCTTCACAGGATGCCTCACAAATCATGATTTTATAAACTTAAAAATTTATAAAGATCAGATATTTAGAGATAACTTTGTACGAGAACCTTATAAGAGCATGCAAAAGAACTGCGGGTCTTTTAATGGAATTCGAGCCAATATAACTGAAACCGTAAAATAACTGCGAAACCTTTTTGAGCCTTTTTTACTGAACGACAAAAATGTTCTATTATGAGTCGCAATAGCTTTTTATATTTAACATAAATTTCGTTAAAAATGTTATATACTTTTATTTACAAAGTTATTCGCGTCATGAAAAGACAAAAATGTGTAGAAATGGTGCAAATGATACTAGCATATTATCTATTTGTATGTGTTAACTAACTGGATTACATTCAGTTTAAAACGCATGTACTATGCTGTGATAGACAAAGGGACTGTAAATTAATTAAGAAAAGTAAACTAATGATTAAAAGGATATTATTGGTTGGATAGAAGTAGTTAAGACTAGAAAAAGAAGACAATTAAAAATAAATAAAATTTTTAGTACTAAAATGCCAAGGTTATAGACAAATATCTACATATGTGTGAGTCCATAGATATACGGCTAAATGACGAACTTTCATACTGACTTTCAAATTGCCTTAGTTCCCTTCCAAATTTCTCAATACAATTTAACGTTATACAAGGAGTTCCTGTGAAAAATTTTACGATACTATATTCACCAGTTTCAGCCAAGTTTTCCGTTAGTTAGGGCGACAAATTTATTTAATTAGATATATGTTAAATACGGTAACGATCGTATGTATTAAATACTTGACATTGTGTTATACAAGGCTGTTGACAAGCACATCAAATCGACAATGGATAGAGGCGTCGAGGTGACGCGTCAGAGTCACTCGATTATCAACGCCACTTCGATTCCAATACAAGAGCATTCAAAAGCTTTGAGACAGAATAATCGGAATATAATCCAACTATAAAGCGTTAATACGTTTTCATATTTCATAAAATCTTTTTGTCTTGAAGCATTCTACCTACAAACATATGTACGTATAATGTTTTTTTAAATGACTCACATCAGTACTGTAATGGTATCTCGAATCTGCGATTTATTGAGTAAACAATTCCCGATTGAAAACTGCAAATATGGTGTACCATATATTAAAGTAAAGAAATACATAAATATATAATAATATAAAAAACTTATATATAATATGTACACTGGATTTTTACAGATTATGTACCTAATTACCGCTCCTGAGAACGGAATCTCCCCATTTCTGGAGTAATTTTATTAACTCATAACATTAACTCACTACGCTTGTTTTTTTTTATGGGACAGGAGAGAGGAGGTAAGCAAACAAGCGTGTCACCTGGTGGAAAGCAATCAATGTAGGTCCATAGACATCCACGACACAACAATTATCAGCAACAACAAAAAGAACAATAAAAACAGAAGTGCTGCCGGTCTTTACGGTATGTGTAGGCTTGTTGTTTGAAGGTACCAATATCGTGACGTATCGTACTATTCGAGGCCGATTGGTGGGACACCGTGTCTCGGAATTAATACCTAGCCTTTAATCTATTTATTCGTCTTTAAATATATTTATCCCTCGGCAAGATTGAACCCACGACCAGTAGTTTAGTGGTAGTGTGTTACAATTGCAATTTTTAAAAAAAATATTTATCCTTAATGTGTTACGATTGCAAAGTGTTATTTTTTTTAAATTTCCCAGAATTATTTCTATTGGTCACACAACCGTAGCCGGGCGTTACACACCAATAAGCCTGCTTGTTGATAGTTTTCGCTTTGTTTTCGCTTTAAACTAGTTATACTTGTATTATATTATAATTGTGTTTGTAAAATTAAAAATGTAACTTTTACGTCATCATCATCATCATTAACAGCGTGCGTCTAACAGGTCTTCGGCGACTGAGCCCAATCTTCGGCTTCGCGTATCCAGTTTACCAGCCGCCCACTATAAATCGCCGCACTATATCTAAGTTAAATTTAATGTGGTAATATATTTTATATTATAATGGATTATAGTTTATTTGTCCGAGCATCATCTTTGTTTACTAGAATGCACCGCGTAATTAAATTGAACTTTCTATAATAGTTTATGAATTTAATTGCAATTTAACTTCAAAGTTAAATAAATAAAACAAATCCACAAATAAACACGGGTCATTTGTAATAGGATTACTTATGTAGACTATTGGACATAAATTGCAAAAACCTTTCGATTGTGACATATGTACGTTATTTTGATAGATTGCTACAATTCATAAACTTGTTATTGAGTAGGGTACGCGATGAAGTCGTACTACTGTAATTCCCTTGTGATTGGTTTATTATTTTTATATGAAAGTCAGATTTTCGTTTGCTCTACGAAAATAAGTTATATTGATTTATTACCGAATTATGTTCTAGTGGTCCACGTTGCAGACGAATATTTTGTCAAAAATAGCATATTATTTTTTCTGTAACATGAATGGGCCGGCTCGCCCGGGGAAGTACCACACTCCCGCAGAAAACCGGCGTCTGAATAGTAGCTTAGCTACTGCGCTTCGTCTGGTGAGCGGTTGAGTTTCGGAGATCCAACTATATTTATGAATGAATTGAATGAATGAGATGAATTTTCAATGAATACTATCTCCATCCAAAACGTAACCAGATCCTCCACCATGCCTATCTTGGACACTAGGTAACTACAGTAGCGTACTCTTCTCCGCTTATAGCTTAGAGATTTTATTATGTCGTGGGTAAGTACGTTTCCCAGTTTAGGTTTCATAATTAAATCATCATATAATCATATTTTTATAATTTAAGTATAATTCAAATATGTATTTATATAAATATTATTAGTATTATTATACTATAAATATAGCCTTATACAATTTGAAAAGAAGCATGAATAACAAACACTCGATGAGTTTTTAACATTCTCAGGGTTTTTCCTCAAAATAATAAATATTTGGCTCTCTCCCTCTGGCTGATAAATATTTTTTCAATGTAACGGTATCGCGGCTACACTAATGTATTAAAATCTACACTTTTACCAAAAATACAAGAGTGTAAAATATATTTCTATCGAATTTTTTTTACAACGTTTTTTTCCTAAAAAGCCCATGAATAAAATATTCCGTACATTTCCATTATTTTACTTTGAAAGCGCAATGAAGATTTTGTCGCTTGCGACATTTTTTTTTTGTTGCCTTCACTTATGTATTTACCTTCTTAATCTCATTCATTCCTTCAGTTCTCGGTGGACATTGCTGTCTGAAGACGCCAGTCTTCCCTCTAACAGCTTCCTGCATGTACACCTGTAGTAGGTCGGTTACTTTGCCCATTACGAGGCTTCGGCCGCGAGGACTTATGCCACCTACCCTCCTCAGAAGAATGTTGCGTTCTAGGTTTGCTGACTCTTTTCTAATGATGTAACCAAAGTGTCTTAGGTCGCAACGAGTGACGAAGAAACACAAACTCATTCTATTGCAACGACGCAACTAACTTTGAATACGAAAGAAACCTTTTTGTAGTCAGATTAGAATGAGATTTACATCCGATACTTATGAACGCCCCTATACCATAACTACATCCTACTACTGGGCACACGGCCTCCCCGCCCCATGCTTAGCTATGGAGTATAAATACACAAATGTATTTCAACAATCATGTAGCAATTTACCAGATTGGACTAATTAGGCGTGACACGTCACAAACACTCCCCCGTAGTTGCAATAACAGGGTGGGTGAAAACAACGCACACCGCATTCCGGTTGACATGTTTGTTTGCGCGCCACGACTGGCGGCTGTTAGCTCGCAGCGCTGAACACTGACATTTCTGGCAGCGTGGAAATTACTGAACAAAATCAATAACGCATATTCATGTTAGTGGTGAATCATACTTCCGATTAATCGGATATAATCGATCTTTTGTAACACTACTTCCATAAAAAAAAACAATAATTTAATTAACTTCTTTTAGTTTACATACATACATACATATCGTCACGCCTATCTCCCGTAGGGGTACGCATAGACCACAGATCTCCATCCGCTACGATCCCAGAACACCTTCCTTGCTTCCTCCACACTCATCCCTTCTCTTTTCATTCATCCTTCATCTCACATTCATCGTAGCGAAACGGCTTTCCGTTAGTCGCTTCTCGCCCTCGTGGGAATCAGGACGTGACGGGTGTTGAACCACATCGCCGTCATTTTTTAACAAATTAACAAATAACAAACTTTTAGTTTGCCCGTATGAATTATTATTTTTTTTCTATTTAACGTTTTTATTAAGTATGTAATATCCGTATATTTCTTTAAAAATCTTGTGACGACGTTTTCAACTACTACTAGACAGATTCTTACGAAACATGCACACACATTGAGTTTCCGTGACAAAACATTATAAAAATTTCAACTTGGTAGCGAGGATATCCAAGAGGTGGAACTCTTCTACCTTTACTAGTGACCCTCCTGGAGTTCGGGCTCATTTTTTTCTCAAGTTTGGGCTCATTTTTTTCTCAAGTTTGTGGCCGAATTTAAGGATCCCCAAAAGCTGCCGGTGACAGCGGCGCAAAGACCGGGAAGTGGTCGCTTCCTCGAGCAGATGTCCGAGTAGTGGGGTTCAACCCCGAGGCTCGCTCCTACACCCTTAACAGGGTGTAGATGTCCCCGATTGATTGATTGATTCGGGCTCATTTTGACGAGTTCCATACATTATACTAAGTGGAAAAAAAAACAAACTAAAAATTAAACAATAAAATTACGTAAAAAAACTTTTTAGTAAACAGTTTTATTAACACACTAAACTAAAAATATAGGGGCGCATAAGATTTTGTGAAACCACTGAATAATTAATTCAGATTGTTCAGATATTCTCGCCCCACGTTTTTATTTAAGTGTGGTAATAAAACCGTTTAACTTAAAAGTTTTATAATCTATGTTATTTTTAATTGAAATAAACAGAATTTTGATAAAAAAAAACATGCTACATTATAATACGCGCGGGTTCTTAACCCAAATATAAACCTTCTTCACTGCGCCATTAGGGTCGATTCCGTGCAAGTCAATAAGTAACATCTTTTTAATTATATTGCAAATATGCAAAAATATATTATTTATATAAAATCACCTTATATATTTCACGGGTTTCGCTAAAATTAACTTTATTTTTTTTTTCGCTCCAGTTTTCCGGTGTTTACAAATTTAACACTACAAAAGATCAAAAGCCGAAGAGATTAAAGAAAAATATACCTCATTTCACAGCCCTTCAAAACGTCTCGTTTACCTCGAAGGGACCTTGAATAATATATTCCGCACATCGTATATATCCATTATTTCACTTTGCAAGCGTAATGGAACGTCGTTGAAAGGGTTCTTTCTTACTTTTGTTCATGTGAATATTAAAACGGCTATATATAACCGTGCGCGCAAAGAACTCAATAATGGTTTTCCATCTATCTTCCCTTCCTTTTAAGTTCTAATTTTTTAAAATATTTGTACGTTCATGAACAATTGGTGATACTAACTATAACAATCTATGTGGCTCAGTGACGAAGCTACCGAATCGGGATTAATATATGTACATATGTATACAGGTACACTTCGCCTACAGGTCTACTTATATATTTAGAGTATGAGACAGTAATAGAACACTCGGGGAACCCACCTTAAGAAACGTGTTGGATCATTGTATTGTACATTATTCCTAAAATAGGAAGGCCTCGTGTCCAGTAAAGAACTTATATGTACTCTTAAAAAATATGTCCGTTATAATAGGACTGAATTTCAAAATTAAGATATGATAATTTTAACATCGCTTACATTAATGTGTAAAGGCTTACATTTCCGGAAAAACATCTCATATTCATCAAGGTCATTCACAGATTTTATCACGTCGATTCCCACTTTTTATCTAAAAAAGGAAAAATGTACTTCGTTCTAATTAACTAGCTGTTGTTCGCCACTTCACCCGTTTAATTACTGAAAGAAGTTCCGCCGAAAATTGTTCAGCCGTTTCTAAGTTTAACTTGACAGGCAGACTAGAAAAATAAAAGTGTTTAATGTCACGTAAGAAAAAAAACTTTAATTTTATTTATATTTTAGAGCCACCTTATTTTTTTTGTCGTCGTCGTTAAAGGCGACTGTGCGAGCAAATACTAATAGATGGGCAGCAGCCTCTATCTAATTAATAAAAAAAATCTGAAATCCTCAATCATCCCCCCAAGCGAAGGGAACATACTCGTATGCCTCAATTTTGCGGGAGCGCTGATGTCTAGCCACTATTAGACACCAGTATCAATAGATTGTTACAATGCACTGGTTGTAATATTCTACTGTTTTTTTTAAAGAAGACTAAAAATGTTTTTAATATTACTAGAATACATGTTAACTATTTCAACTAAGCAAATAATGCTTTTGCTAGGATATGATTCACATCAATAGTCCAACGGGAAAAATGAACTACCGACGTTCAGATCATAAGGCCGAGGTTTACCGACTGCTTATTTGTTGAATCCATGGTAGCTGTATGATAATAATAATCGGATGTGAAGGTTTGGAAATAAATTGTTAAATTTTATAAATTATTTTTAAAATTTTAGACCCTTTCGCTCATCGCAAATCTACACTTAATCCGAAAGCTTAATTGACATATTCTTTATAAGTTTCTACTTTCGTTAAAATTTAATACAAATATTTGCTTTATACCTACATACTATACCTACATACCTACTCGGATATCCAATATATTAATATATAGGATATCCTAGTATAACCCATATATTTATTCGTAATGTAACGAGACATAATATTCGAAGCAGGAAAGTGAACAAAGTAGAGTATTAAGCTAGACCACTAGTACTTCCAAATTAGTTTAAAATTAACACGATTTGCTAGTGACGAGTCATTTCATCTTTTTACATTTAATATCGATTATTAATATAAATTTATTAATTGTACGCAAATTTCTTGCAACTATTGAGAAACATATACTAATATCAATTGAAAAAACTTTTACTAGATTAAATGTTTCCTTTTTTACATATTAAATATAATATATGTAGTGAAAGAAAAAATGGTATGTATTAATGACTAAAAAACAAAAAAATGACAAGCCCGAAGTAATAAATTAAACTAATAGGTATATACAAAACTTTAAAATTATCTTACCACCTTCTTGTATTAGCAATAGGGTACCAATTCCCCTGATCATTGTGAAAATTGAGGCGAACTTTCAACTTAGAGATTGATTTGATGATCATTTTTGGCAAATTCGTATCAGCCTTACCTGAAACAAAACAAACTTTGATATGATTTTTCATAGGCTTATGTTTTATTTATTATTTATAGACTGAAGTGTCCGCATTCGGGTGTATATTGGGGACACTCAAACAGTATGGTAGAACAGGCTACGAGGTCGATAAACTAATTCCTAGAAAAACACATTTATTATTTTAATTACTGTAAGGTTGGTTGAGAGTGAAAAAAGACAATACAGTAGTGTGGCGTGCCTGCCGTTCTTCTTACGGCGACACCCGGGATCTTTAGGTGGTTTTTATCTTCTAAATAAAATTCTTGAAAATTATATTATTTTAATCTTCTTATTTCTTTTTACATTTATATCATGTTCATTATTATATTTTACACTTTTTATACTTTTTAATTTACATTTAATATGTATGCCGAACGGGTGACATGTTTATTTTTATAAAAACGTCAATTGAATTAATCATTGTGTTTTAATAGAATATTATTTCTTTTTAATTTTAAAAACAGAATTTATAAAGAAATAAAACAAAGAGTTTTATTGCATTAGTGATACATTTATTAATGTATCACTACAGTAGTAACGCGTGGGGCGTAAACGCCGTACGTGGCACGGAACATATTATTTAAAACATATAGAACCATAGTTGACACGTTTTGGAAATAAAGACTATTTCACACCCATGCAAAGTCGCAAGAAATGTTAGCGAACAAGCTTTAAATTAACATTGTGTGAGAACACATAAATGCGCATAAAGGAAACAGTTAACAAAGAGATGTATTTTCAATAGGCAACAAATAAACCGACATAGTTGCTGCAAAGTCAAGCCAACTGACATCAAACGGCTTTGATGGCAGTTGAGAAAAAGTGAAAACTCCGATATATGCGCTATTAATAATGAAGTATGTTTCTGAATCTGAAAAATTAGTATAAAGTTGGAAATAATAGCTTTTATAACACGTGTTTCGCCAAACTGCGCAGCAAGTCTTAGTGATTCATTCGGCCTTGTCTGACTTCTTATAACGTCAAAAATATTTTCCAGCAAGCTTGTTTCCAATAAATTCTTAACTCAGAGCGTAGCAAGTCATAATAAAAGACAATTTTAAGAACAGACACTAGAATCGATTCCTCGATAGAATCGATTTATATATATATATATATATATATATATATATATATATATATATATATATATATATATATATATATATATATATATATATATATATATATATATATATATATATATATATATATATATATAAAATATACTCTGAGCAAGAATAAAGCTATTCTGGAAATCTATTAGATCAGCTCGGCCCCTTGAACATCTGCCTCAGAGCTAACTACAATTAGAGCGACATTGGAAGTATTGTGAAACGAGAGGAAAACATTTTGTAAAGGTGGAAGGAATATTATGAAAATCTTTTTGATACGATTAGCATGTATGAGATTGTAAAAGCTTTAAATGGAATTAAATTAGTTAAGGCTGCTGGGTATGATAGGATCTTCGTCGAAATGCTGAGGTCAGATGGTGGGGTAATAGACAGCCAGCTGTACCACCTTTTCAATCTATGCTGAAGTACTGGCAAAGTACCGGACGATTGGTGCAAAACCGTTATGGTACCGATGTTTAAAGGAAAAGGGTCGCAGTAAGACTGTAAAAATTACCGCCGCATCAGTCTACTTAGTGTCGTCGGAAAATTGTACGCAAAAGTTTTGATTGAACGAGTTATGAAAGAGACGCAGAGCAATATATGGAATGTGCAAGTCTTTTCCTTAAGGTGCATAACTCTCTTTTCCAACAGTTCCTCTATTCCATTAGTTGTCAGTTCTCCGGCAAACGTAACCAGCTCATTTCCAAAATTAAAACACTAAAAAAAATGTTACCTTATAATATTATGAATTCTAACCATCGTCCACAAAGTAACCCGTCGCTGAATTCGATGAATGGAAAGTAGGGTGACATAACGGATCAAATCCGTCACGGCTACGGAATTAAACGATTGCGTGTTCAAAATATTTTTCAAAAGTTTGACCATGCACAAACCGTTGACTACTCCACAAACTACAAGCACGCAACTGTGATTGAATACAATTGAACACGTCATTTTCTTTAAACCACTTTTGGGTGCCAGTAGCTTTAAATCAAATTATTTATTGTATCGTTGCATACTAAACTCAATAATCATACTACTTCCTACTAATATTATAAATGCGAAAGTTTGTGAGTATGGATGTGTTTGTTACTCTTTCACGAAAAAACTACTGGACGGATTTGGATGAAACTTTACAGTAATATAGGTCGGAATAATATATAGGCTACAATTTGTAATGATTTTATGTAATTTTGGTCGTAATATAACGACACATGTCAATTAAATCGAAAAAAAAATCTGGCCTCTGAGAGCTATCTTGGCGTACGCTGCCTAAACCATTGGAGTTACACAAAGATGATGTACCGTAGGATTGTTTGTCTTGAATAGTTCTAAATAAAAGGCCGCGACATCTACCTTTTATGTGGAAGCCACTATGATCAAAATTGTGAACCATAAATAAAGTAAAAAAAATATATTTATTTAAAATGATCTGTCACGAAACTTAATGTGGCAAACCAAATTCTACGCGAGCGAAGCCGCGGGCAGAAGCTAGTGTTATATAAAGTAAAATACAGATGATCGCGTGACTCAATGGTTAGAGTACCGGACTTCCATGCTAATAGATTTGGGTTTAAATCCCAAAAAAATTTTTTTGGGTCCCTGAATGTATATTACTTCGTATGTCTATTTATCTCTCAGAAACACTGAACCATAAAATAAGGTCACCCCATTTCTTCTCATGAGTATTGTCTATAGGAATAATTACCAGAATTACTAAAATACCCCACAGTTTTGATCGATGAGAGTTTTGAAGATGAGATTGGAAGTTCTCTTTTTTTTTAGTAGTTTTAATTATAACTACATCAAGTTTAATACCGTTAATCATAACTTGATTGCCTGCGCATATACTGGTAAAATTGAAAGAGATCACAATAAAGTGAAATATCGACATTTCGCCAACACTAAATTCAACAATGGCGTACTGATGAAAACCCGCTTGAAAGCGTATTGTGTCGCTGCAAATTGAGCCAATTTCGACTCATTTGTCAACCGCCAGTAACAGTACTTGTACCTGCTATAAGTTAGCCGTTGTGAAATTTAACGTAAATCGCTAACCAATATTGAACTACGTAAGAAATCACAGATTTCTAATCATTACCGATGCGATATAGGCTCGATAACCGTAAAGCCAACACTTCACTACTTAGATGCAAAATACAAGAAGTTTGTACATATTCAATGGAATGGCGCTTAGTATTTTCGAACGAAGTCACACATGATGTAGCTTAATTTATATAGCAAATAAAAATACATATTTAATAAATAAGAAAATGACGGCTCCAATAACACAGTGGCGAAGTGTTCACTTTGTGCGCACCAAACGCTAACTACAAGATTCTACATTGTTCATCTTGATAAACAAATCAAATTACTAACATTTATCTTCAAATATCCTTATCACAAATATCCTGTAAAAAAAGTTTTTAAGTAGGGAAGAGGTTTCAACAAAAATATTTTGAATGCAAAAATGTTAGTATCAATTTATGTTAATAACTGCCAGCCTGCCAGCAGGTGCACTATGAACCAAATAACATAACAAAAAGAATACCAAATAATATAACAAAAAAAAATTGCTTCGTAGAAAGAGGTGATATTAATGCAAGTCATGTTACAGTATTAGACAGAAGTGTTTACCCTTTTCTTTTTGCTAAGAAACTGTTAAAGAACCCAGCGAAATAAAGTTGTGGGTTATTTTTAGATAAACTTCTTTATGAACTTTTACTTGGAAGTATACCAAAGTAGTCTAGCAAGAAATATTTATTCTACGGTTTCGATAATTTTGTGAATTGCTTTTCTTTGAGTTTAGTAAAGATTAATTATGATTGTTCTAATAGTGTTGACAAACATTTTCATTATTAAAGGGTAAATGAATAATAAAGTTGCACACACATTTACTGTTATAAATTTATCATTTTTATATCAGAAATCATATATCATTTTACTGGTAGTAATATAATAAATTAGAGGAAGAGAGATTCGGTTTATGCACAGTTAAAAAAATATATTGTAGCGTGTTATATATTTGATTCAGGGTCTGTGTATTCATGCATATGATTTGTATTTTTAATAGCATTTTTTATATAATAAACATCTAAGTGGCCTAACCAGCAAGAAAGAAAGAGGCGTTCGTTCTGACCGTGAACTGATTTAGAAGACTGTTGTTGAAAATTATAAGGATGGTCTACAGATTACTCCAGAGGAAGCCTATGAGTGTAAAAAATTCACAGGCATATTTTTTTTACTATTTAGTCGTTTTTTGACTTAATAATACAGGGATGAAGCAATCACACCCTAGACACCGCGTCCACTTTAATTAAAGCCCAATTTATTTTATTATTCATGCCAATGCCCAATTAATTTATTTTATATTCATATATATATATATATATATATATATATATATATATATATATATATATATATATATATATATATATATATATATATATATATATATATAACAGCCTTATATATATTAGCTTCACCAGCGCGAAACAAGATGTTTATAAAATATAGTCAATAGTAGTTACTGGCAGCTACTGAGCATAAGTAAGCTCGATAAAACATATGAACACCTTTGATATTTGTTTATGTGCAGCACTTTACGCTTTAGACGAAAATATTCAGCTATGGCAACAATATTTAAGGCCAATTTAAATGGTTTTTGCTAAAGGACATAGAGAAACAGAGCCACCTTCGTTTCGCAGGAGGAGTATGTGGGAGTTAATCCCCGTAGATGGATAAAGGGATCAACCTGAAAAGTATTCCGTAAAAATTTAAAAGAGAGTACAATGTCAAGCAGTAGACTGTCAACGTCTATATAGAAGATGAAATATAAGTTGTGTATCACAGCTCAGCAAAAATTTATTCGTAGTAATGAAGATACCCATATATATAAATTTCCCTTAAATCACTTACCACTTTAATTCAAACTACCTAATACAAATACCGCATTCAATACGACACATTCTACGGAATCGCAGATGACACACTCGCAGATACATACATATTATATTAATTAAAACGTCATGAATAACTAACGAAGAGTGTCTAACGAAGAGTAAGTCTCGAATTCAATCCTCTTGATTCAAATAGTGAAAAACATGGTAAAATAAGAGCGCTGAATTTTTTACTGCAAAAAACTAATAACGAGGTGGACGAAAAGAAATATAAAAAAATAAAGAACAATCTTTAAAATGAGAAAAACACGATAAAAAAGTACAATCATGCAATATCGGCGAAATCACCCGAGGAGACTGCCCGATTTTTTCCAAAGTGACATTTTTGCTTACAATAAAACTTCTATTTAGTGGAGTGTAAATGAAAAAGCCGACAACCGTGCCCGTTTCAGTTGTAATGAAAGCGAATACTAACACGTAGTGGGAGTGAAAAATTAGTGTACATTACTGAACGGAGCGGACTCGACTGCACAATATTGCCAACTGAAAGTCCTTTTAATTCAGAATTTAAATCAAAACTGATAATTTTGACATTAATATAATAATATCAGTTCGGCTATTAATTTTGACACAACCAAAGTCATGATCAAACAAACCATATTGAGAACCGACGATAAATCGTAAATTTCGATGGTAAATATTCAAAGGTATATGTCTACTTTCAAAGGTATATGTAACTGTAACGAATATGTCTACTTAAACCAGGTTAGACAATTAGGTCGAGACAACTTCAAGAAAAAGCGAGTAGAAGAACCCAGTTACACCGCATAACATTTAGGAAGCTTTAGCGTCTTTTCATTGCTCAGAACTCAGAGTGCCAAAACGAAAATCTTCAACGAGTGAAAGAAAGAAAAAAGGAAAATTTTTGTTTTTTATGCCAGGTACAGTATTAAACATACAACAAAACAATCCCTTTGGCCATACATATGTAAAGTTTTATTTATCGGTATGTAAGTTTCAACAACAAAGGTGAAGGTCGTTGTTGTTGTAGCTTTTTTACACAAAATTTTATGATTTGATCATCATATGGTTTGTTCAATCTCACATTTGCTCGTTAGCCTGGTATAATCATTACGGTAACATTAAAAATGATTTCCAACATTTGACTTGGATGTTGATTTAATTATTTAACTGGCATTTATTTAGCTAAGTGAAATCTCGGTACAATCAGGAATTATGATAATCATTAAAAATCATATCATTATTTAACAAACTTATTATTCGATTTACACTTTCACTTAATATTACTGTTAATTAAGAAGTTTCTTTTAACCGTTAACCATTTCCTTTCATTTCTAATAACGGTCTTGATCAAATGACTTCATTTTATTGTCGTAGAACAATAAAACTCGCTTCAATTGTGTTTAAATTGACCAATTATTATATGGAGTGGTCTTATATATGAGATATGGACCTCGTTTAGACGTAGACGTTAGAGTGGCGATCATTGCGAGTTTAAAAATTTTAAATTACTAACATAATAACTCTAATAACAAAAACAAAATATTATAATACATTATTATATGTTTACTTGAAGTAATCGTAATCGATCAATTTATCTATTATAATATAAAACTTTAATAATTTAGTACTGCGAGGTTTCGCTAGTAAAATAACATTTGTTAAATTACATTTTTTAAATAAAAATGCTTTTTTTCTTTTAACTATGCTCAGAAAACCTTTCACGCTCAAAGTATGTAAAAACTAAAAACGCGAACATAAAAGCAAGGCTCCCGGTTCATACGTAGCATTTTTCTTAAATACTGATATATAAAAAAACCTGTAAAAGCCTTATAAACAGATTTTTTTTTGAACTATCAGACCGTGAAGAACGACATTAAGAATCGGGCTTGGCTTTCAATAATACGGGAGTTCTTCTTAGATTTAATAAGGCTTAAAATGTCTGTATTAATGTCACATGTAGCCTTTAATATACAGTTTAGAGCCATTCATGAATATGCCGGCTCCACCAGAAGACTCATTACAGAATTTCAGGGTAAACTGGTAGCATTTTTCAGTTATCTCAGTTTTATACGATGAGTGCATGAATGCGGAAGCCTCCCATTAATACCTTCTCGCCCCCATTAATTCCATCTTTCCTCCTCCATTATTTCTTTCTTCTTTTCCGATTATTTTGCCTATCTAGGTACAGGACGCATTTGAAGTGCACTACTAGTGCCGCAGATATACATAAACGGGCGACATGGTGATGACGGAAACCATCAGGTGACATGCTTGTTCATTTAACTATCGCTTCCTTAAAAAAGTATCTGTTCAAAATATTTTAAAACAACAAAATAATGACCATCCAATTTTGACTACCTTCTCTAAATTTGAAAAAGCGATGTGGTGACAGCCCTAATGTTTACGGTCTCTAAAACTATGTCGTAGCGTGAAATTGCAGAATTATCACTTTCAGGTTAAATAGGCGTATAATTGACACCGCGAAAGCTGTCATGTATGACATCGAGGCTTTCAGAAATATTGGGGGAAATTCTTTGACATTCTCGCGTCTTAGGTTCATATAACAGATATATATCTGTTATATGAACGTATAAAGTGTATTATTGTTATAAATTGAAATGTTCTAAAAAGCTTAATGTGTAAGTAATGTGATCACAACCGCGTTTTGGAAAACGCAATGTTAGATGCCCATGGCCAGATGGACCGAAAATCTGCGCAGGACGTTTCGCTGAAGGTGGATGCGTATGATCAGAAATTAGGGTGTCCCTATTCTGTGCCAGAAACCACACGGCAATACGTATCTAGACTCCGCTAGTCTGAACGTTGCGCTATCTAGCCGGAAAGCATCCCACACTAAGTTTGCCGCGCTCTCAAGCGCAACGGTTTTCGATCCAACTAATGTTTTACCCAGATATATTTCTATGGTTATTGTTTTATATGTTTGAAACAGGTAATTAAATAAAAGGGTGGTATCGGTTCACATTTTCTCGTGTTTCAAACTTCATTCGAATTTTCATTTGAACACTTGAAACTTTTGCTTGAATATATTAAACGTAGCTTATACTCTCTTTGTATGCCAATGCTTTTATAACTTGGTATATCGTGCTGTAATAGAAATAACCAGAATTATATATTGTATTTTATATATATATATATATATATATATATATATATATATATATATATATATATATATATATATATATATATATATATATATATATATATACATGTTAGTGATATTATAATACAGGATAACGGTTATCATTTAATTATAATTCAAATCAGTAGTGTAAGTACAGGATAACGGTGTATATACTACAGTAAGGCAAAGTGGAAGGTAGCGCATATTTTTGGTCTAAAGTGTAATTCAAAGAGACGATTGCGTTGTATTAGAGCTTTTGGACATAAGTTGTGAAGTGTATCACGCGTCGATGTCATATTTCACGGATATAAACGTCGCGGCGTGTTTTCTTAGACCCTTTGTAAATCTCTCGGGTTTGTTTTAGGTGTTACGGCCATATTGAACTCGGCAGGATATGTGTTGTTTTGATCGTCAACCCACAAAGAAATGATTAAAAATATTTCAAAATGATCTTGAAATAATGTCAATTGTTTTTAAGGATCTAAACTTTACGAAGTTGATGTTGCAAATGCAAAAGATCGTCTAAAAATATCTGTGGAAAACTTGAATCTTGGAATACGGTGAGATGGTAGGACGAAGTAGATTTTAAATAAAAATTTAGAAAAGTAGCATATAAAAATGATTCCAATCTTCGCATGACAAGTAACACAATTTAAACTTATTATTGTGTACACAGATTTGTATATTGTATTAAAATATTATATATATTGACAGCACATACAATCCAATCGTTTGAACACAGAATATGAAAGCGTATACCACTTACCAGTGGCGGTTAGTAGTAAGCGTTCATCACTTACCAGTGGCAGTTTCGGAGATTTTAATATAAAAATGATTTAATTAATTTTGCGTAATTTATTAAATTTTACTATTTTTTTAAAAATTAAATTGAAAAATAAAGAATCCGTCCATTTCATCACCTCATTTATTTGTATATACAATATTTTTAATATGTATTTTATTTCGCCTTCATTTGTAATTACTGATAGAAATCTAAGTCACCTGTGTATGTATATACGTATATATCTAATATATTTGAAATCTGTGGTTATCTATAAGGAAAGTTTTGGGATGAAAGGTAGAATAAAATAGTTCAAAATTGACGTACCTACAGTAGAACTTTTAACTCAACACGCAAACTTGTTTGTTGTACATTCATTGAATATTGAGATTTTATCTATTAAATTCAAGTGCTGATTAAGACTAAGTATTATATATTGTTTATTAAAAAGTACAAGATTTTTAAGCAATCGTCGCCCATGAGATCTAAAACACCAAGGGGTGCTCGCTGCGAATGCATTGCCTTTCTAAAGGCTGTGAATAGACGGAATGGAAGATGGATGGTTACATAAACTTGGAAATTATTTCTATTATGGATAAAAAAATGTAGTCGGCATAAATTAGTAACGATTATTCCGCGCTGGATAAATGGTTTAGCAATGAATCAGTGCATTTATATAACCCGCAACACAAGTCGCTAACAATGGCTTTGAATCATAATGGTCATAAACTTGTTAGATAAGTGTAGCACTTTCCTGTTTATAACTAAGCCACGATGAACTGAAACGCTTAAACTATATTTTAAGCAATAACGTATATAAATAGTCATATAGATTGTTAAGTAATACATACAGAAATATTTAATTTATTTACTCTATTAAAAATTTTATTTATCTATTTAAACTATATATCTAGTCTATAAATACTTATTATCTTTGTAGACGTAAATTTTGATCGATATAATTTTAATGTTTTTTTTAATGCGGATAGTATAGTATTAGTCAGGCTCATCGCTCACCCTGATCAGCCTGATCAGCCTGGAAGTCCGGTCGCAACTCGATTATCATGTGGTATCAGCCAAAAGTCTACTAATCACCACTACCCGTAGACAACTGTTATATCTTGATTTTATATATATATATATATATATATATATATATATATATATATATATATATATATATAGTATATATATATATATATATATATATATATATATATATGTATATATATATATATATATATATATATATATATATATATTTACGACTATCCCCCGCAGGGGTTGGCAGAGACCACAGAGCTCCATCCGCTGCCATTCATCGCAGCGAAACGGCTCGTCATTGGTCGCTTTTCGCCCTCGTGAGAATCAGGACATGACGGGTGGCGAACCACGTCGCCGTCATTTTCGACAAATTAGGTATATTAAATTCGTCTTAGTGAATCCCACGAGCCGCAAGGGAGGATGGAGGTCAGCCCCAGCAGAGCCCTGCATGCTGAGGTAAGGCACCATAGTCCCCGGAAAGCCCGATCCCGGGACGATCGGCACGTTTTACGACTAGACTCGCCCCTAGCCACGCATCCATTGGCACGGCAGACCGTGGATTGGCGGAGAGGAAGGGAAAGGATAGAGAAGAAAGGAAGGGGCAGGAAAGGAAATGCGGATTGGGGGGTTACCAGACTCGGAATAAACATTTATAAATCCATATAAATATTTAATCCGATGCGGGAATCGAACCCGCGACCATTGACTCCGCGGACTGAGTGCCCCGCCACTGTCGTCATTTTTTTTGTTAACTAAATTTTACCTCAGACTGTAAAAATGTTTAGCACAATTGATAGTTTGTATTATATGCTCAATACAGAGATTATAATGTTAAACAGTTTAAGGGATGACAAAATTATAAATAAATAAACAGATTAAAAATTTTTATTATATACATATGGTATTCGTAACTAAGTAGGGAAATATTGAGAACAGCAACATCAGCAAAAAAGCATAAAACGGCGTAAAAATCTGATCAAATTTGCGAGAATGATACGGGCGGACCGCATTCTTATTGGATTTTTCAAATGACTAGGCAGTAGAATACAGCTAAGGGATTCGAGGATTTTATATAGACGCGCGAAAATGTTCTTCACAAGTTTTTTTTACTAAATAACAGGAAACCTTATAAATATATTTTTCTTTTTTCTAAAAAACCAATTTAACTTCATTAGAACTGACTACAGCAGAATTCACTTAGTTCAGACATATGTTTTAAACTTCGATCGGCCTTCGGTCGAACTCATGGTTCGACCAAAGGCGCGGGGTGGATATCATATATATATATTATATATTTGTCAATAACCTCATTGAAGTCGGAGTATATAGATACAATATAGAAGAAGGTGAGACATATGTATGTCTCACCTGTATTTCTAAAATAATCCTTCACAATACACTTTGATATTCTGGATATTACAATTCAATAGTCCGCTTCTTTGAACCAAACTAGTCTTCTAAATGCTTAGGTTTGCGGTTACCAGTCTACCGAGTTTCGTGTTTAGCATGACGATAAAGGCAACTCAACCCAACTTAAGATATGTCTATGTTAAACTTTTGAATATGTATAACTTTTGAGCGTATCTATTAAAAATTATTTTAATCGCTTTATTGAGACCAAGTTTTACACCAGCTCTTTCTTTTATACAACACATTTCTGGCTATAATTAGTAATTGTTATTTTTATATTAAGAATGCACACGTGTTCGATACAATTGCATATGTTCGCAATTGTATGGTAAAGTCTGATGTAACTGTAGGGGATTATTCATGGTAAATTATTAATTATACAATCTTGAACGATACTTTTTTCTTATCATAGATCATTTATTCCTAATTAACATAAACATTTGTATTCTAAGTCGAAGCAAACATTTATGTTGACAAATTCTCATAATACGATTGTTCTGAAGCAAAATTTTCGTCACGTTCAAAACGCGATTGTCTTTGGGTTTTTCCCGAACAACAAAGAAATTTAGGCCGCTTAAATTTCGACGTAGAGTTATCCGAAGCAACATATTTCTCAAGATCTCGCTCGCATCTGAAATAACCGAACATCCAAGACAAAAATACGCAGAAATCGATTCAAAACTGATGTGACGAATTCATACGTGTACGTGAGTCAATTTTTATTTAATGTGGACGCGTTTTTAACCTGCTCGTCATATTTATTACCATTTATAAATGATGAAAATTGAAACATTAATAAATTTTATGATTATCATCATGATCATCATTGTTTTGCTGGGAGTAGGCACGCATCCAGTTGCTGCCATCCGCTCTGTGCAATTTAACAAAAGGGCATCCTTTTGCTAAATTGCACAGAGTACTAAATATACCAAGACAGAGTCTACACTATAGCAATCGTCTATTCAACCGATTGTGGGTTCTTTGACAAACATGAACAGTCCATTTTCACTTTAGTTTACTAAAAACTCCATAAGCTATTATGTTGCCTTTGGTTCTTCAGCGGATTTAATTTGAATCATATCGACTTTAAGTTTATGAAGCAAAGGACTGACGACGTCTACTTAAAGCTCTTTAAGACACTAAAAATTAATGAAAAAAAAAACAAAATTAATAATGTACTAATTAATAATAAATCTTTTCCATGTGGTTGGTAAGAAAAATTGATTGGCAAAGAATGCATTCTGGCTTGGAACAATATACAAAAAAGAACATAGGAACAAAATATAAACATCTTATCTCGCCACATTGGTAACGGCTAGCTCATATACAATTGCGGATTATTTTTTTCATGTTCATAATACGGACTTGCTTTGTTCATGCTGTTTAAGGATAATACCTACAATTAGAACAATTAAAACTATATTTAGTGTATTGAGCTATGTTCATTTACTGAATATTATAATGTACCCATACATACATATACTAAATATTACTACAAAGCATATATCATTAATTTACACAATATATTACTCGTAGTTGAGAAAAAGAAAGAACTTTTTTCTTGTAACATTATTACTAAAGCAGCACGTTTCAAATTTTACAAATTTATATCAAAAATTTTCCTTTTATATAATTGTTAATTAGCTACGAGAATTGCTCGGTTTCACGAAGTAAGATCTTCTCAGGCGGAATTTTCCACTTCATTTTAATATAGGTGTTTTAAATGACCATCAGTTTCTGTTAAAAGGAATAAGATTAAAGAGGAAAGTGAACTGTTAATACAGAATTATACGCAAGAGTTCCAGAAAAATTTGCACTGATTTTTAAAAAGACACAGATAAAGAAAATACATATTATAATTAGGAGTTAAAAAATTAAAACGATATATTATAAATAAACGAATTAAAGCAGCTCTGCACATAAAAATAAAATAACCAACTGATATAAAGATGCACTTTCCTTATCATATGATATAAATTCTCACAAAAACATTTAACTAAAAAATATGGCTTCTAATAAGAATATATAATCAATGATTTATTACATACAGCAACAGGACTAAAGCCACAAAAGTATCATTTACAGTTCCGAGGGTGATTGATTTGTGGGAGAATATTTACTGCAACAGATATCATTTCTTTGTTATAGTATTAAAGTTTATTATGCACAGTATTAGTTTACAAAGAGTCCATTGCAATCTATGCTCAGTTTAAGTTTTATGAAAAGTGAGAGAAAGAAGATGCCATATATGTACGTACATACATATCTTCAAAATAATTTTTATTTTAAATTTAAATATACGAAATTACCACGTATTCGACCTTCGACTTCTCTCCTACATTTAGCGGACACTATGCCAAATTACAGAGTAGTAAAACCTAAGCATAACTATCAAGCAATATTAAATAATTTATTTAATTAATAACAAAATATTGTAAATTATGATAATAATTTATGATATTAAAGTGGTCTTTTATTATTATCATAATTTACATACACGATGAGGCGTGTGAAGTTTTCAGTACTGTATTGTGACAGCATAATAAATACACACATATATCGGCTATCCATTAAATACATTTAATTAATTAATTTCCATAATTATTTCACATTATCTTTTATGAGCATAGAAATAGATTATATTATGAAAATTGTTTTACTGTTACATATTAAACTATCAATTTTGATTAAAACACCCATTAATAAAGTAATGACGCACCAAATAGGCACAAGCGATGTATTCGCTGTTTAACCAAAAGTCTTGGGTTTGATTCCAACATCAAGATAAACATTTGTACGGTTTATAGTTATTCTTTGCTTGTTATTTTGTATACATATTCACAAACATACATTATTATAAAATACATTGGTATCAAAAACATAACGAATTCTAGTAGTTAGCTATAATTTTTACGTTCATTATTATTATATTACGTTCTAGAATACATAAAATAAAGGCTATAAAAAAGATTTGTTTTACCTGGATTTCATAATCACTGGATTCGGAGATGTTTATGTTTATGCTGGTAGCATACTGGCTTTAACAATTTTATCCAATACTGGGCCCGTGGGCTCGGAGTCCGCGGGCAAAATGATGATTTGGGAAACCTGGGAACCGGGAAATTTTTCCAATTTGGCCTAACGCCGTGTTGGAGGTACACGTGCGTCTATGTTGATTTTAATTTCATCATGACGCTGTGTTAAACATGTACGGAAGAATTGAACCTAAGAAAATATAGTCCGTATTAGTTCTAAATCTTAGGTCTAAGGGGTGAGAACCGTTTGCGTACATGAGAGAATTAGTATTGATATATATTCAAAATAATAAAGGATTATTTTGAACGGTACACGTCGTGCGTATATCCGACATGGTTATTCATTTTTATTGATTGTTATTTTTATACAGACATATAAAGGTTCCACTGTTAAGCACGGAGGCTCCTGATTTTTCTCTGACAAATGGGGATTTACTAAGCACCCTTGTCCACAGATTTGCGGGATAGACTCAAATATATACGTATATCTATTAACCATACATGCATATTGTATATGTATCCTGAACCGCGACTATAATTGACTTCGGAAGCGGTAACTTTGCCACTGAGC
Source organism: Baronia brevicornis (assembly GCA_031353405.1). Taxonomy (NCBI): domain Eukaryota; kingdom Metazoa; phylum Arthropoda; class Insecta; order Lepidoptera; family Papilionidae; genus Baronia; species Baronia brevicornis. The sequence continues at coordinate 54,333 of JASFAT010003893.1, read as the reverse complement.
CATTAAGGTTATCATTAGCCATTGACTGGTTGCAGGATTGCAACTTGAGTCACAGGTGACTCAGAACAATTGTCCGTGATCGTACTGAAACTGCACGTGATATACCCAACGGTAACTGAGTCATATCCCACTGATTGCGACTGGTGCTTATGTATGCGTCAGAGATGGATCATTAATGGCGTAGTTATATAATACTAGATGACCCGTTGAACTTCGTTTCACCTACAATTTATGTGACTTAACTATTTAACTTTTGATCAGCGATTATCAATCTTCCAATTTCAAATCATCGCGATCAATCTGCTATCTAAATTCATTTTATTCAAGACTTTTCTTAACATAAACCTATATTTTTTTAACAATAAACCAATTTTAAATGTAATAAACGTTTCAAAATCGCACAAAAGAAACTGTCAGTTTTGTACACACGTCAGACAATAAAACCGTCGCGAACGTTATTGATAATAATAAATATAAAAATCAATTGTTGTTGGTTAGGCTCGCTAAAACTCGAGAACGGCCTAAAAACGGCCTCGCTAAAACTGGACCGATTTGGCTAATTTTGGTTTTGATTTATTTTTTGGAAGTCCAGGAAAGATTTAAAAGGTGAGTAAATATGATAAAAATATTAGAAATATAGTAAAAGCAACAATTTCGTTTTCCCTTAGAAACTATTCCTACCTGTCTAATATTTGATGTTCGTCCCGTCGTTCAGAAATCAATTAAATTTAACAGTCGTTCAGAAATCAAATTAAATTCAAAAGTGAAGATTTTTTTTTCATTTCTTTGGTTTTTTTATTGATTACGATTTCTTTCTGTTCCTATTAAGTTTTGGCCACATTTTTTACTTAAGTTGAAACATTCTGCAATTATTGTTCACCACTTTTATTCATTGATTCTGAGGCGGTACGAAGTTTGCCGGGTCAGCTAGTTGACAATAAATTATTTATCTTGCAAGATAGGCAAAGCATCTTCAGTGCTCTAAGCTTTGCGGATGTCCATGGGCGGCGTTGAGTGGTTATTGTCAGGTTTGCCTATCCATTCCATGAAAAAAAGGTATTTTTCATATGCAAGATAATGGCGTCGTATATTTATCGTTAAATTGAAACTTCGCCAGTGGTAATTCAATTAAAACTTCTGAATATTAGTTCAGAAGCCTGAAATTAGTTCAGCCCACTAAACCGAAAATTTCTAACGCAGACCTGCGTTTGCCTCCAAATCCCTTGATTTATTATTTTATTCTTTAGCTAGCCTTATTTTACGCTCATTTGTAGAAGATGTTATTTTTTTAGTTAGTCTGTTGGAAGGTATTGGGATATGTCCGACAGAAAATGTTTTAGGGGTCCTGTAGCTAAAATATTAATCAATATATTCAACTATAAATATAAAGGTACTACATCTGTGATGTTCCTTTAAATTTGCGACGTTAAGGTATTCTAAAGACAATCCTATGAATTTACGAAAAGCCAGCCAGCAACGCATTTGTGATACCTCTAGCGTAGCGGATGATTATGGCGGCGATCACTTACGTGGCGGTGATCACTTACCTACATGCTTGTTTGCTTGCTCTACTGTAAAATAACCTACAGTATTACAAGAATTGTGAACTAATTATATTTTTTTTATCAAACTATTATTAAGTCAAAAACAACTATTAAGTATCAAAACTATTAAAGTCAAATCTCCAAAACGCATTGTTGTTTTGGACATAAAATATTTTAATTACTCTACTGTTAGTGGAGCAGTGTTTCACACAAGGCCCAGCGTGCAATGAGGATCCAGTTATTTTTAAACGGCCAATCGGTCACACGTCGACCTACCTTACTGTCATGGCCGCCGTGCCGCGCGGATGCCGCCCGCCGCTGCATTGTATCTTTCACGCATTGTTACTTTACACACACTTCGTCAATGTTTTTTTTAATAAACAATTTTGAAGCGTGTGTTACGATATGTAATCTTAGGGTCACTGTAGAGAAAACTAAAGTACAATATACTGCATACATGTACACAAAAAATCGACATAAAAAAGTGACAGCACTTTTCTATGTTACCGCGTTTCCAGCGAGTGATGGAATCCAAATGGGTAAACCCAAGTCCTAACCTGATATTTTAATTTATTCTTCCCTTTTTGAAGAAAACCAATGTCCAGCCATGAACTGACAAATATAGTAATACCTAAAAAAATTGATTGAAATTATCGAATTTTCAACTATCCGCATCACTATGAATTATCAAATATTTGTCATTTTAATTAATTTTGTAAAATCGAAATATATAGCTGAAACTTTGAGTAAAACTATATGGTAGACTGAACTCATTTCAACTTACAAAGCAATAAAACCCGTTGGCAGAAACTAAATGTAATACGTACTATATTTATTAATAATTTGTATTCAATAAATACAGTTAAACAATCTATATAACAGTAAACAATCTATATTTAATTAAAGAACTATCCTCTTTATTACCGATAAGAATTTAAAAATAACAGATCCAACTAATATTATATCCAAATAATACGTTCACATAAGTTGTTCACTGGAAGATTCGAACTTACGACGTCGTAAGCCCTATCCTTACCAACTGAGCTATTATTGCAATTCTGATTTATGTGGAATGCTTAATTTTTTTTAATCAATTCGAGTTTTTGTTATTCTTTCCGTAATTTTATATTTAAGTAGGAAGGTAGGTTATGTTATATATAATGTAATATGAATTATTTTAATAATACAATTTTTGTTACTACTTATTAAGTTTTTTGGTTTATTAAAACGTTATTTAAAATTAATTTGGTACACCTTATAGAAAAGTATTTTCATTACCCGTAGACGAATGTGAGAAAACATTGAATAGTTTATTTCCCATTCTAATAAAACGATTACGAACTGAAATACGATACTGTGTTACACAATACGTAACGGTGATAAATCCATCTTAAGTATCGCATATCTTATTTCCAGTGGGCCAGTACAGTTTCGAGAACACTGCACGAAAGCGTCTCGTGTATCACACAAACAAACAGACGGAAACAAAGCAACCTGTATCGTTGCACTTATTGTAAATATTTACAAATTGGCTGTTGTACTGCCGACTTCATAAACAACGGGGAGTGAGTTGTCTGGTGTTAACAAAAAATCTAAACGCTTCTACCGGCTTAGAGGATCATCAAGTGTACGCTTGTAAAGGTGCACTATTTTTTTTTAAATTATCTAAGATATTATTCATATAAGAAAATTTGTAATTTGGTTAAAAAAGCCTATTATAAAGTAAATAATTATGTTCACGTAACTTATACTCTCCTGGAATTCACAAGCTCCGTTCCAAGAACAGTACAGTTGTTAGGTAGCCAATATACCTATAATTCATTTAATTTATTGAGATATTACTTTGTATTTGTATATATAATGAATATTGTAAACTGAATTTTTTGTCAGTTCTTTGGGGTAGAATCGATTTTCTGAAACGATGAAAGCTATCGAAAAAATATATAATAAAGATTCAAACGTAACTTTATACTGGAAAAATAAATTTCTATTTTATTTGTTTTTATATTTATTTTGTTTTTTTTTGCCTGGAACCACTATGGTGGCCCCAGAGCTTTTACAATGTCCTCGGAATTACTACGGAACTACGGATTTAATAATTACTTACGCAAGAGGACCGGTAATATGCGAACTAAAGAGAACGATCACGATAACTCAGCGACGAAGGCGGCTCTTCGTTAAAATGACGGAAGACTCATCATAAAAGCAGGGATAGGAAGAAAGGGGTAGGGTAAAGGGATATTCACACATTAACGTAAATTACTAATTACTTACTAAAATATTACTAATTGCTTACTGCAATTTTACTAATTACTATAATATTATACTACTAATGAGTGGTCACAACAGAACGTCTTTAAATAATAGTTTTTTAGGAAGATTTGAATTTTATTGGATATATTGTCTTTGTTTATTAGATGCAATGTAACGCAAATTATTAAAAAAATATTGTAATGGTTTTCTCAAAATCTCAGTCATTATCGTTTAATATTACATAATAATATGATTTGATACTTGGAAATCCGAAGGCCTGGGGGCCTGATAGATAAGAAGCGATGTGACGCACGTATGAGACGCGAACCTATCGAAACGGGCAAAGATTAAACTACGTATGAATTATTTGAATTAGAACAGAAGTTCTTAGGGGCGAAAATATTTATAAATTACTGTGCTTTCCAGTAAGAATAAGAAAAGACCTATAAAATGGTTTCACCAGATTAAGATATATTAAAAAAAAGTTTGATTTTACACGAATATATACGTATGTGAAAACTTACAATATGTGAGTACTATTGACACTGCTTCCCCGTTTCTAGAATAGACATTGACCCTTATTATACAAAGTAGATAGGTAGGATACCTAAACTTGGAATACAAACAAATATTTATTCAACAATAGGCCATACAAACAAATATTTATTCTGATGCAAGAATTGAACCCACAAACATTGACACCGAAAACGATAACTTTGACAATAAACCAATCTCACATAACTAACGTAAATTACAACAACTAATACAAAAACTAATGGCTTATAACTAACCTTAAATAATTATTAGTACAAATATATTGTCTTCAGCACCTCCTCTATAGTATTCAGAATGCATTGTAAGTTTGATATCATTATTTCCTGCGTTTAAAGTTTTCCATAAAGTTATGGGCCTTAAAAAATTATACAGAATGTTAAACATTAAACGAACAAAACATGCGTCTTCTCTAGCGGGCTTTATCCACACCACACGGAACGCTTACACTCAATAGTATAGGCGGAAAGCGGCAGAGGAAGAGGTTGTTTACGTTGATAATTTATTAATGGTGTGTATTGGAGATACTACAGAGCTAAAAGATCTTCTTTGAAAATGTTGAAAGAAAAAAGTGACAGGTATCATGGATCCAGGATAGCTTAGTTAGTTGAACTTACGACTGAGGTTTTGTAAAATGAAAATGTTAGTTATTTACAATTTAAATTACAACTAAATGAGCCACGATATTGTGGCTGTAGTGGACTAAAATCCATATTTTACACTGCGTGAGACGTCGGATGCGGAGGTCGTGAATGTGTCGCATAGTACCGTTCAAAGAACCTTCAAGCTGAAGGCTATGTCAATAGTGCTGATGTGTGGGTTCCGCATGATTGGAATGAGCGCTAGCCGATGCAACGTAAGCTTGTTCGTGATCATCTCATTAAAAAGAACCAGGACAAACTATTTCTTCAGAATATGATTACTGGCGACGAAAAATGGATACTATACAACAATGTTGTGCACCGTAGATCGTGATCTAAAAAAGATAGTGTTCCTCAGCCATTGCCAAAGACCTTCAACTGAAGCAAGTGATGTTGTGTATTTGGTGGGATGTAAACGGCGTAGTCTACTATGAGCTGCTACCGAATATGCTACTTGACAGTCTGAAGATAACTCTTGCACGAAAATGTCCTGCATTATTTAATAAACGACGAATATGTTTTCACCATTTATTTCGCTCACTACAAAATTATCTTAACAGAAAAAAAATTTCGAGAGCAAAGACGAAGCCTTCTGGAGAGATAGCATTATGCAATTGTCTGAACGTTGGGCCAGAGTGATACAAAATAATAGACTATATAGCTAATAATAAAAGCTTTTATTTTTAAAATGCATTTTGCTTGGAATAAATGTTAAAATGTCGAACGAACTTAAGTGAGAACCCAATACTTATTATAACAACCCCTTGATGCGGACATGATATTTATTGATCTCATCACGGTAATAAAGCGTTTAGCAATTAAATATTCGGCCACTAGAGAATTATAATTCAAAAAAGTTGAAAACCATAAAAAAAAATTACCAAAAATATCTTAACCTGCTTAGAATAACATGACATGAATCTAGAGTTAGTGATTGTATAATAAATATAAGGTTTTTTTCTGTAATTTAACGTTGAATAAATGAAATGGGAAAGATGTGGTTTATCTCGATTATAATAATTGTTACTAAATAAAGTCTCTCAGAGCATCTTCACACGCAGACAAATGTAACCACCATAATAATACGCTTAAACTTTTCTAAACACTACTCAACTAATTATTAGACATATATTTTTATAAACATGACTTTATACACCTTAAACTTTTTTGTTACAGCTTCGAATAATAGTATCATATAATAAGAAGGTCGAATACTAAATAATATTATATTATTTCCGCACAGGTTTATTATATAAAATCAAAACTAACCTGTGACAACAGCAGCCATTAGTAAACCGAAAAAGGCGGGAAGCACGGCCATCTTGATAATTCCACTTTCAAACTTAGAACACTGAACACACGACCGGTACGACACACACACTCACAGCAATCGAAATTCAAACTCTGGCATAACTAGACGATGCGTTCCAAAATCACTATTTTTTCTTCTATAATAAAAAAAACTGTATCCTTTCTTGTAACCGGTTTCCGACCTGGACACTATTTATAGGTTCTCCTCACTCCCACTCACGTGTCCGTTGCACCTGTCTCGCTCACTCTGTAACAAAAAACACAACTATGTCAGGTTTTCTTCTTATTATCTTTATAGCGGCAAGGTGTTCTTTAGATTATTCGAAGGATTACGTAATTTGAGTTGACCAGTTTACTTTGAGCCATTGAAGGATAAAAAATTTTAAATTAAACTAACACGCGATCGTGAATGCAGTGGTCAATTTTGAATGGCAATAGTACACGTAAATTAAAAGGTTTTGATTTTGGTACGAAAAATAATATTAAAATTCATGTTATATCATGTCGAAAAATAATATTTAATCTAACAATGTAAATTAGGCTTGCATTTAGCAAGCCTAATTTACATTGTTAGATTAAAATAAGTATTTTGAACCATTTGACGGCAACGGGGTCTTCATATCATGAGATCACGTATCAGATCTTACACAAACATATATTAACATCAAATGAAGTGAAGCCATACCCGTCAATCAAACCTTTGAGCAATTCGATACTCACTCATAATTGGTTGCGTTTCCGCTTTATATTCGATTACCATACGAGTAATCACTAACGAATAACATGCATACCAATCTACATTAGTGTAAGCTACATCCCTTTAAACATATTATTAAATATACCACGAATAGATTTTTTTACTCATTTGGCTATTGAAGCATATTCATTCATCTATATGTACCAATTTTTTTTTTAAGAAAAATATTAAAAATTCTTTATCCAATCGGGCCAAAACGCAAAAAAAGTCATAAAAATATAATTTGCTGCCAAGAATAGCATGTGTATGGACAGAAATACAAAAGTTTTAAGGCACGGTTTTTCGTTTTTACCTTAGATAAAACTTTCAAGCCAGAAAATGGGGCTAACCGGAATACAAGATATACATACTCTTTCCCAAAAAAAACGGCGGTTTTGATTTTTCTACATTATTGGTAATAATTTCGTACTAAAGAGGTTTAAATAGCAGCTAGTAAAATTAAAGCGCTGCTGGAAAACGGGTGTAGCCAATGTTACATCACACAGCGGTTAAACGTAAGTTGTTCATCCATCCAAAGAACCTGGACTCGACACCAAGAGACAGGTTCCGTTCACAGAAGGCAAGGTTCTAGGAGAAAACGTTATACACAACCACGAGACAACCGCTATTTAGTGACTCAGGCGCTGAGGAACCGCAAATGTACTTACAGAGACCTCAAAAGAAACCTTGAAGAGGTACGAGGAGTACAAGCCTATGGACTGTGAGGAGGAGGCTTTTAGCGGCTGATATACGTAGTCGACAAGCAGCACGGGCCCGCAAGTTACTCCGTGAGCACCGGATCGATCGATTGAAGTTCGCTAGAAATTGCCTATCTTTTAGCTAGACACTAGGTATCTGGTGTAGTGTATTCTTCTCCAATGAGGCTCGAATTTGTCTGTATGGTCCTCACCATACCGATCACCGACGTCGGCAAGTGTTACGAAGACCAGGGGAACGCTATGCTGGCATTGACTAAAACACTGATTCTAAGATTTAAGTGTTAAAAAAATTCTAAAAAAAAAACAAGTTTCTAGTTTAGATGACTTTAATTTTTTTGCTAATAACATATTGAAAATATTAATATTATCCATAAAAAAATCAATGACTGTAAGGTGCCTGTTTATTTGCTAAGGAGTTTGTCGATCGAATTAATTTTTATGTTCTTTTATAATGAATATAGGAGGTCTACTCAATGGATTTAACTGTTACTTGACAAACAAACAAGGTTTCGAGATATTAAGCGAATTTAATTTCAGTGAAATAAAATTAGTTAAAATTTAGATTAAATCTTTTAATTAATTTAGATAGAATACATGTATTATTATAATTGTGCTAAATTAAAAAACAATTTGTGTAAAAATATAGTACATAAATCAATTCCCTAAAACTTAGATCAGTAACATCGTCCACTTTATTATTTAGAGCCTAAAAAATAAAGAGGACGATGATACTGGCATGTTCGAAATGTATGTATGTTTCGAAATCAATAAATAAACAAACAAACAACTGTACAGTCGACGAGCTTTGAATATATCATACAACCAATTTTATCTTCACAAACTGAGAGAACTTTTCAAGGAATCAATTTTGTACGATGTCTTTCGTTACCCGCAAGAATTTTGGGGAAAATTTTATTAAGAATTAGAGAAACCGTGTTCGACGCGGCACAAGTAGGTACGTGATACAATCTAAATTACCTTGGGATTTTCTTCGAAATAGAACTTTATCAAATTTTACTTAATTAATTTCCATCGTTTAATCGTTAATTCAAACGCACGTTAATATATAAATAATGTTAATAAATTATTTAAGGTCGGATAAATTGAACAATATATCTTGTTTATTCCACACACTCCGTTAAATGTAATACGGCTCATCACAAAAAAAAAACCAATTTAATATTGTAGGTCCATTCATCAAAAAGACCATAATATCATTAATTAATATTTTTGTATCTATTAGAAGAAGGTACAATTCTTTGAATATAAAATGTTTGTTAACAATTGTATCAAACTATAACAGACGGTGTAGACGAAAGCTGGAGTAGATGCCCCTTAACCAAATAAAACCAAATAAAGGGATACTGACAGAAACCCAATTGATGTGGCCAAAGATCAGGTATTAAAGACAAATGTTCAGAAGCTGTTAATAGTTACAATGCTTCTACTTGAAAACCGAAATAAATCATTAAAATAAAAAAAAATTACAAAATTAAATCGATATTTTTATTTTTCAATTTAATTTCAATTTTGAACAAAATTTTGTAATTCATCACGCCCTGAGATTTGGCCGAGTTTAGCCTTTAATCAAAAAATAATATGAAAGCCTACAATGCAGCATTCTACCAGGGAAGACAGATGGCACAAACCTTGTAGCCAAAGGCCGACACATGGGCACACGAAATAACCGACATACTACACATGTCCGTCTATGCAGGAAGTTGTGCAAGCGACGCGTGAGGGGATGTATGGCAGCAAGAAATTTACACCAAGACAGCATTGCCTGCCATTGCAGGTCACGATAATCGGGATTGAAGAAAGGAATACGAATTTTCTTGTCATTAGTTCCTCGAACAACAACAAGTTAGCATCGCTAGTAAGTTTATTTTTCTCTCAATATAACGACTTCCACAAGCACACATGACATCACAAAAAATTACAATATTATTGTTAGTTTTTATTTAACATAAAGCCAACATGTAAATTAAGTTAATCATCTTAATTTACAAGATAGGATTTTTTTTCAAGATTAGATTTTTTTTAATTATTTATTGTATATTATATATTTTTTTACATTATTGTACGGCATACACAAACTTAAATTAAGTTTTTCCGTATAAAGTCGTTATGAGGTATGGGTATGTATGTATTATGGATGCGTGTACTCAAATTTTGTGTGTGTGTATTGTGGGTTGTGTGTTTTGTGTCAACTGCCGCCCGTCATTTATAAAACTACAATTTTTTGTCTTTAACTGATCCCAAATGTGGAGTGTGGAAAAATGTAAATTTTAATAAGTTGTAAGACATGATAGGTGAGTACAACTTGATATAACTAATGGTAAAATATCACAATTATGTCATATATCATAATGGTAAAAGTCTCGACCAAAAGGCGGATTAGTCGTAGAAAGAAGTTTTGGCTACGTAATATCGAGACAGGGATAGTGAGATTGTTTTGCCTTGCTAAAGACGGAGATAGATTTGCTGAACCAGCTGCCTTCCTTTACTAGATGGAGAGGCAACATGTGAAGAAAAAAATATCGATAATTCTAGCAATTTCCTGTACTTTGTTTTGAAATACGCCACTCTATTCATTAGTGGCGTATCAAAAGAGTCTGTATTATCTATATTTATATAAGCAGTGTATACAGAGCGGAGGGCGGTTGCTTCGTACACTTGTTGTATTTATATTAGGGCATGTTTTGTATGTTTATTTGTGCGTCTGCGCTGCTCCCGTTCACACGCACATGTGAACGTGTACTGCACGCAGAAAAATATTTATTATTTTCCTGTATGTTCATTATTATTGAAGGCAAGAGGAAAAGAGGTTACCCTGTGAGGAGATGAGAAGATGACCTCAAACTAAAAGAAGGGCAATGTTGGACACGAGTAGCAGAAGATAGGACGCAATGGAAGGAGTTAGGAGAGGCCCAAGCCAAAAGGCACATAGAAATAAGAGATTTATTCTGATATATCAAAATAAAATGCTTTTATTATTTTTATGTTCATTATTTTTACGATAAATATTTTTTTACAGCCTAAATATGTCCCGATGTTGTGATCGGGACTTCTCATTTTCTGGGGGTTAATGTTTTTAATCCACCACGCTTGTCAAATGCGAATTAGCAGAACGTCCAAATCAAGAATAAATATTTGTAGATTTTACATATACAATGATAAAATATATAATGTATATCGTTCCTAGGGTATAAAACCCAAGCAATATGATCTTTAGCTTAATGAATACTCTCATTCCTTAACGTTTTATTTATATTTGTAATTGTATTCGCCTAAGTAATACATATTACTATTTTATGATACTAAATTGGATGCGTGAAACCGAAAATCGTTTTGGGGAGGCCTATGTCCAGCAGTAAACTGCTTCAGGCTGATGATAATGAATAAAATTTAAGATACGAGAACTGAAAAAGGGATGTGTTATGTCATGGAACAACATTTCTATAATTTACTTCACAGAATAGCATACTCTGTAAAAAGGAGGCAATAGTATATTTCGTCATGTTTCTCTTAAACGGGTTGACCGACTTGACCTTCTAAAGACAAGCAAAAAATTTATGTATGACAAACAAAAGAAAAGACGGAAATTATAGTGTTCGTAACCCTGGCGTGATGCAGCATGGCAACTACCGGATGGGGCGGGTGCATCGAGCGATCATGTCGTCTTACGTCCGTCGTCGAAGGCGGGCACAACGTTCTCTTACCTTGCCATTATTACATTTTTATTGGAAATAGAATCGCTGACTTAATTATACAAAAAAAATTAAATATATCAAATACAGTCTCAAAAATAGTCTTGTTTTGCTAACGTTACAATGTGTACGTGCGAGCGCATCCGCCCTGCGCGCGCACACTAAAATAGCCACGCTTTGTCTCTCCGCGGAATCGAATCCGAATAACGGAGTGTTCACAATACCATGCTTTCCGGTATAATTGTGTGGCTACCATAACATTATATTTCATGAGAGCTTGACGATATTAAAAAGCTTTCCGCTTAAAAAAATAATCAAGATTTGATTTTATGACAAGTTTAAATTTCATGACAGATCACGGTCTGTCATAAAATTTAAACCAATTGCAATCAAACATTTTTAAATTGTAATTAAAGGTTTTTTAAAGAAGACTAACAATGATTTGTTCATTTCTTACTATTAGTTCACTCTCCCCCATATATATATTTATATATCATGTTAAATTTTTCAAAAGTGAATAATATATTTTTATTCATCCATTCACGTTCAAATACGTTTTTTGTACCTTATAATGGATGACAGTTGTTGTTAATACAGTTTTTTATTCAAATATTAATTAAATTAAATTAATAGTAGGGATTAACTTTATTTTTTTTATACTACTTTATATTAGTCGTATTCTTCTTGACCATTCCAACTAGGCTAATAATGCTTGTGCTAGGAATATGGTTAACATCACCAGTCCCACTTAAGGGTAGAATATAACTCACCATGTAATTAAAGTGTCGTTTATTTTGAGATTAATGTATGATCAATTATTTTTTGACGATTTAATTGGCTCAGTGCCGACGTTGCCGCTTTCGGAGTCAATGGTCGCGGGTTAAAATACCGTATCAGTATAAACATAGATACATATATATGTATGGATTACAGGTTTACTTGGACGATCTTGGTGAGATAATACATGTACACGTGGAATAAAAAGTCTTAGCATTTGTATTAAGCTTCATACGAAATACAAAGTTTCTTAATTAGCTATAAGGATGTAGATAATAGGCAAGGAAAAAAAACTTGTTTGCGAAACAAGTTAATGCGTAGATGTACGCAATCTGGGTTATTACATCGCAACTAAGAATGTAGTTATTACGGTGAAAGGATGGCAAGTTTAATACTAACATATAGTTCTTATGTTCATTGTAATAAAGTTTAATTTTCTTAATATATTGTTTCATTGTGATATTCTGAATATACATTTAGGTATAGGAAACATCCAGTTATATCTCTTCTAAGATGAAATGTAATTATTACAAATACCGATGTTATACATCTCGACAACACCAGAGGTTGGAAACATAATTTTTAAATTTATGTAAAATAAACACAAATAATAATTTTCAAATTGGAAGGACTTAAATTCTGGTTGAGAATGTCCAATGGCACATTGTCCCTGTTGTGCACTTTGTGCAAAGGTTTAAATAAATAAACAAATTTAAACAATTTTAAAGGCTAGCTTTATGAGAATCTTGAGTTTTAAGCAGGTTTTTATGTGTACCACAAATCTACAGATCCTAACACTTTTATAGTACTAATACGTAAATATATTATTATGAAAAGAGAGAACCTTAAGATAAAATATACTCCTGTCACTTCGATGCGAATTAAATATAGTATGAATGGCGAACAGGCTGCAAATGGCATCCAATATCCAATATCAGGCCGCGGCAGTCCACTGCTGAACACAGGCCTCACCCAAGGCGCGCCACCTAGCCCGATCTTCGGCTACACGCATCCAGCCTCTGCCAGCCGCCTTGCGTAGATCGTCGCTCCATCTAGCAGGAGGGCGTCCCACACTACGTTTGCCGAGTCGCGGTCTCCACTCCAGCACTCGTCTACTCCAACGATATAATGGCATAATATGGCTTTAATTAGTTAATGATAAAGAATTAACAATCAACTTTATAAAACGTATGAAATTATTTTAGCACATTGCTGTTGTATTTTTATTAATTAATAATAGTGAATTCCTTATTATTTAGCGATCTTTTGTAAGGAATAAGAAATCAACACCGCCCATACATCCAGAACACCATAAGCATTGCAGAAATGTAACCAGCCTTTGAGAAATATGGTTAACAAGGAAGGCTACACTCCTTGTTCTTTGAAAATCTCTTAAGATTGAAACTTGCAACAATTACAAGCAACAAAAATTTTCACAGATAATTATTATAATCGAAATAAACTACAATCTTTTCAGTTTCATATATTCGACGTTAAATTACAGGAAAAGCCGTGTCGGGTGTGAAAAGTAATAAAAAGAATATATGAATATAGAACATTTACATAACTTAAGTTTCATCTTATTTGTGTTTCATTCTGTTTTACCTAAAAATAAAAAGGTAACCCCAAGCATATCCGTAGGTAAACAAATTTGTATATCTAAGAATACGCTTGAGGCTAGGTTGTGTATTTGTGTAGTTGTGTAAGAAAATTTTTGCCTCAAACACCAAATAAAATTATTGGGAATAATCTTATAGATAATTTTATATTATTCCTACTGGTGGCACTGAGCCTCTCTATTTCTAGAGGAATGGACACGAACCCATCACGCTTGTCCAAAGTGGATTGGCAGACTCAGAATAAATACCTATAGTCCATACATACATTTATCCCCACACAAAAATTGAACTCGCGACACTGACTACGAAAGCGGTAACTTCGCCTTCGATTTTAAATGACTGGATTTAATAAGCGCTAAGTGTTGTAAAAAGCATAATACTTTGCAATTTTGGTTAATAATATGCTATAAGTATATATTAAATGAAACTACAGAGAATAATGTTTGACATTATGACTATCGGAGCCAATTATGGTCACAACAAAAACCATTGTGCACGTCGCCATTAGCTTCAATGCATGGTAGTGTTATTGACGTCATCCATACACACTAAAGTGCAATATAAGGTTAGTTCAAAAAACTCAGTTAATACGTAAATTCTGCCTCATGATTTTTATAATAAATGCATAAACACGTTCTGTCCAACTTTCGCGCAAAATATTATTTCACATAATTTTTCATTACAATTTTTAAACTACATATCCATCTGTACTAATAGTATGAGAGCTAGTAACGTCGAGAAAACAACAATTTTAAGAAAGATTTTTTTTCTTTATTTCATTTGTTCTGCTCTCTCGAACAGCAAGCGGGTCCATCTGTACAGGTAAAAATATTGATTTTGAAATTATTTTAAGTTTTTTTCTTTTCTTTCAATTTCTTTTAAAAACTATTTAAAATATAAATTTATTATTGCCAGATATTTTGGTTGTTGATAATAATGCCAGATACTATTTTTAAAAGTAATAAAAAACAATTTCAATCCATTGTAAGACGTCTGAATTTAAATATTATAGTATTAAATTAAATTGACACACTATTTCTGTTCGAGAGAGCATAAGAAAGACCAGCCCTCTTAGCCTCAAAAATGTTGCTAGCTCTTAAATCATAAAATATATTATTATATTATAAAGAAATTCTAGCAGCGCGTTTAAAAAAAATTTTACACTTAATTTTTTTTTTTGATAAAAATAACGATGAATGATATACGTCGTTATTTTTCTCTAAATCTACACTTACGAGTACATCAAATATTTTATTCAAAAAGAAAGATATTTTTGTGTATTACAAAATAATCTAGGGATTTATAATTATTAAATTTCAAATCATAATTCAGTACAAAAGTAAACTATAGTTATTATAAACGTAATATGCATGAGTTATCTTCATTTTTCGGTGTATTACATAACGCACCATCATCATATTGATCTTAAAATAGTGTTTATAAAATTGTAAAGCTATTCTTGGTATAGTTGAATATCTCCACACCAGGTGGCGCGGCCATAAAAATAACTTCACAGAGTTTAGATACCTTTTAACTCACGGTTTTATAGGTTAATTCAAATATAGATCTACATTTTGAAAAATATTTAAATTAAGTGTTTGTGTGAGTATTTTTCAAACCCACTAATTAAGAAGAGGATAATGTATTAGTAAATTATTACGTAGAACTATTAACTAAACTATATTATAATTTAATTATATTACAAAAGAGCTCAGTAACTTAGTTTAGACCCACGATCTACTATTTACTAGATACTACTAATCTCTGCGATCTACTAATTACATATTCATAAATTGAACGTACATATTTTTACACATAAAGATAAATTCATTAAAATCAGTCATATAATTATAAATATGTAAATTCTTTTCCGTTATATATTCCAAAATGTGTTTTTTAAAATACCGTCATGACTAACAAAAGCTCAGCTACATACAAATTACAGACTTCTATTATTGACAAACTAGAATTACATTACGGTGTGAATGTTTTTCCACGCCACTCCTTTCAACCCCAGGACGGAGTCACTATGACGTCATTGTTGGCACTCGGTTGCTCGGCAGCCATTGATTACTGGGGCTGTTAGCTTATTACGTTACTTCCTATGATTTATTGCAACATGAATATTATATATATGGTCGGTCGGGCCGGTCACATATAGCCTCGGATTCAGAATTCCAAATTTGAATTTTTTTATTAAATAATAATTATTAAGGATATTACTAACAAACTTCAAAAAATATATAGTTAATTACAATTCGTTGAAAAAATGTGATTATATATATATATATATATATATATATATATATATATATATATATATATATATATATATATATATGTATAATCTGTATATAAAACACACATTAAAATACAACACACAGTTGCCAAATGAGTTACAGTCGTGCATAATTGTCTTGTCGCGTTTTACCACAAAATATTTTATTTCAAAGCAGGCACAGGACAGTTAATGACATTTCACGAATAACGAATGCTTTATAAAACGCTGGGGTTTAAATAACCAACTCAGCATAGTAATGGAATTCTGTGACGTATCTTTGAAATATATATTAGATAAGCTTATACGAAATTTTTTTCCGAAACTCGAGGAATTAGGTTGCTTATGTATTATATTAAATAACCTGTATGAAATCAACAGCTCTATTATTTCACGTTCGTATAAATTATTATTAACACAATATAATTATATACAAACATATACTAACCGCACATGTAGCAATTAGTAATAATTCACGCAACGAATTCAATTACTATATCCAAATCTACTGCAACATAAATCAAAGCTATGTGTGCGATAACGATATGTTATTTGTTATCGAGCTTGTGAGTTTGATTTCCTTTTCTCCCTTTCTTTAAAGAAGAAAAAACACCCAAATACATACATACATATAGTCACGCCTGTCTCTCTGTAGAGTTAGACGGAGACTACAGATCTCCATCCGCTACGACCCCGGTACACCCTCCTTGCTTCATTCACACTCATCCATCTTTTCATCCATCCTTCCTCTCAGATTCATCGTAGCAAAACGGCTCTCTGTTCGTCGTCTCTCCCTCGTAGGAATCAGGACGTGACGGGTAGCTAACCACGTCGCCGTCATTGTTTAACGAATTAGGTATATTATGATTCGTCATGATTCCCACGAGTCGCAAGGGAGGATGGAGGTCAACTCAAATACCATTTAAATTTTTATCCTGATGTGGAAAATCCAACCTATAACCATAGCTTAGAAAGCATAACACTCCGTTACTGCACCATTTGGCATCATCAAAACGGCAAAAGGTTGTATAATAAGTGTTAGTCATCATTTCTTTAGCATTATGAATCCTTTTCTAGTAATTTATAATTATTTTACCATGATACAAAAGAAATATATATTACCTAATTAATAAGACTTATAAAATAATTCGTTAATTGTGACTTCGATTCAACTTATTATAATTAGACTATTAAAGTTTTCCGAAACAAGATATAAGAACCTGCAAAATACAATACAAGCAAACGAATTTCTCAAAGGTTTCCTCCTCTGCAACGCCTCTGGTGATATCTATGGACGGCGTTCATAGTTTTCCATTAAGAGAGACGTTTGCCGTAATAAGCCATGTAAAATAGGTAGTTTTAAAATTTTACAATAATTTTATCTTTTATAAATAAATAAATATACTTTTTAAAACAGTCAACTTACACATATTGACAACGGGAAACTGTCGGCCGTAGTACTCGGGTCACCCTCGTTCAGTATTCAGTGAAATAGTAAACTTTCTTGTATAAAAGATAAAAAAAATATTAATCATTAATGCAAGTAAGTTTGAGATTGATAAACCTTAGTAAGAATAATTTTAAATCAATGAATTTAATGAAAACTATCAATTGCTTTACATTGTCATACAAATCGTGCAAATCCTGTATATAATATATTGTATTATCAATAAACCAAACTATACTTTCCTTGACATATAAGCTCAACTGGTGAAGTAAGAAGGTATTTGCACAATAACTTTATACAAAGCATCTTCATTGAACGGGATCAGGCAGTTTATCTCTTCAACATCTTGCAACAAGGCTATCTAGTGTAGTTAATTTCTGAATGGTTTCAGCCAACAAAGTGGATTAAGAGTGATTTACGGTCTAGTGCAATTTGGTTCAAACGCAAATCAGTTTACCAAGTACAGGTTTGTAACTTGTGAAATATAGCTCACATAAATGCTTAGACAACAACAACCACATAGTTTTGTCATCACAATTCAAGTAAATGTTAAGTTGGGAATGTTAATTGATGATCTCTTTGCCTAATAAAATACAGTGAAGGACTGATACATTACAACGACTATGACTTTAGGGAAGCAATGTAAGACGTGCCCCGCTAAATAGCTGAGGGACGGCTTACATTATATTTATAATGACGATTTGCGATAGACAGCTGGCAAAAACTGGATGCGCGTAACAGAATAGAGCTAGGTGGCGTACCTTGAGGGAGCATATCCTTTCGACCTTTTCTCATTATCCTTTTTCAACTACTATCTCCATTATCAGGCTAGAGCAATCACTCCAGCTACACGCATCCAATTCCTACAGCTGCTCTCTACCAGTTGCCGCTTCATTTGACCTGAGATGCCTCACACTATGCTTGCAAAGACGCGGTATCCACTACAGTACTTGTCTAATTCAACTACTCTACCTTAATATAATTATAATCAAATACAATTTATACTCAAAAATTATCTCCTAATTACCTCCGCCTTAAAGCGCGCAGCATTAATTTCTTTTTATGGGATAGAAAGGCAAAAGAGCAAATGTGTCACCTGATATAAAGCAATCAACGCCGCCCATATACATCCGCAGTACCATAGGCAGTGCAGAAGCGTTGCCGGCATTTAAGGAAACTGTCATTATGGGAGGGAGGAAGGGGAAGGAGAGGGGGAAACGGGGGTTTTGCCACCGGAACTCTGCCGCTCATCTCATTCATTCAATTCATTCATCAATATAGTTGGGCGTCCGACACTCAACCGCTCACTGGACGAAGCGCTATAGCTAAACTACCACAAAGACGCCGGTTTTCTGCGGGAGTGTGGTACTTCCCCGGTCGAGCTGGCCCATTCATGCTGCAGACAAATAGTAAGTCATTCTTGACAAAGTATTCCTCTGCAACGTGGCTGTACCACTAAGTAATTTATTCGTACCTATACCGTTAAAATGGTCCACGGTTGTAAAACTATTAGCCACGCTGAGAAAACCTGTTCACCTATTATGAGAAACTAAACTAGGTCTTATGATATCACTCAACAACTAAAGCTAAAGGAAATACACGCTAAAGCATGAAGATAAACTCACGACGTCGTGTACTGACCTGCATACTTATCTTGATCTGCACATAATTATATAATACAGTTCAATCAACCAATGTATGTAGATTTTAAACGGTAAGTCTGGAGTAAAAGTTGATTTTTATTTATCCTACAGTGACACCGATTCTTTCTAGACAATAAATTAATTAAATGATAAGTAATAAATAAATATTAAGTCTACAAAAGATCATAAAATAACGTAAAATAACGAACAAATATATTTGCATAATATAGCAATGAATACATATAGCAATAAATAATTACTTTCCGGCAGAATAGTCGCAGCGTAATTAAGTTAATAATTATTTGTTTTTGAAGCGTTAGCTGATGAGGTATTAAAGGAAGAAAATTCGGTGAACGACATTTGAAAAACGACATAAACATTCTAATATTTTATATTTTTAATTTTATTATTCCCTTTTCCCATAAAAAATAACAGCGAACATCTGCAAGTCATACTTTTAACGAAATTATTAAGCGTAAAAAGTTTCGGGCGTATTTATTAACCTATAAATATTTTTTATCTGTAAAAGGAGTGCCATGAAATAGCGAGAAGCCTTAAAATCTAGTCCAATAATTTACGTGAAAATCAAACTTGGCTGGATTTCAAATAAAGGTTTCGTTATACCGAATTTTTACCACCGACATTTTGGCACATGTTTACATATTATCATTGAAATCATGAATTTTATTATATTATAGAACTAGCAATCGAATATGGCGCATGCCGCGCCAAACGAAAAATCACCAAAACAACAACGAACATACAATTTGATTTAATCTTAGCATTTTTAGCATCAATAACATAGAGGTAGTTATTTTACTTGCATTTTATTTCAATAGTTTTTTTTATAATTAATATTTTATTTAAATAAACATAGATAAAATTGAAGTAAAAAGAAACAACATTAGATCAACAACTTTTTGTTCCAACAAGTTTTATATTATGTTTAAATTAAAAATTTACGTATAAAAATAAAGGTGTTTTTCCGTTGAACTTAACAGCTTGAAAATATAACGTAAATGACCAGTTTAAATAGCAGCATGGTACAATTTATTGACATGTTGGATACATATTTCTAACTAAAAAAATATTTCTAACTATGTTAAATAAAATAAGAAATGTTAATAACAATATTACTTTTTGAAATCAAGCACAAGCGGGTATTTTTTACATTCACACGAGATCACCTGTATACGTTTTTTGTAGTAATCGACATCCAGATTTTCAGTTGGCAAAATGGATTATCCGCCACTATACCATTTGAGTCTTTTACTTGTTGTGTCAATATTTTTTTATTTTAATTAAAATGATCCTTTTTTACTTTTTTATTTTATTTATTTACGTATGTATTGTGAAATTTACTCAACAGCTAAATACTTTAGTAAAAGGCAATTAAAAAATACCATGAAGAGTTTAGATGCCGAATCTGAAATAGTTTGTTTCATATTTTTAATTATGACATACGTGAATAAAAGTCCATATTAGGTAATGTATAACATGAGGTAATGTAAAATCAATATCAATCAATATCAGCCCGCAGCAGTCCACTGCTGGACATTGGCCTCACCCAAGGCGCGCCACCTAGCCCGATCTTCGGCTACACACATCCAGTCTCTGCCAGCCGCCTTGCGCAGATCGTCGCCCCATCTAGCAGGAGGGCGTCCCACACTACGTTTGCCGAGTCGCGGTCTCCACTCCAGCACTCGTCTACTCCAACGATTGTCGGTTTTCCGACAAACGTGTCCAGCCCATTGCCACTTCAGTCTGCTAACTTGAAGAGCATTGTCGGTGACTCTGGTTCTCCGGCGAATTTCTTCATTTCGAATTCTGTCCACTAGAGAAACCCCAAGCATAGCTCTCTCCATAGCCCTCTGAGCGACTTTGAGCTTGGCGAGGAGACGGACTGTCAGTGTCCACGTCTCGCCACCGTAAGAGAGTAATGTAAAATGGGTATGAATAAAAGGATATAAAGTTAATTAAAACATATGATGTAATTTTTTAAACAATATCTATCGACTACAGACGCCGCCTTTGTGAATTTATATATTACTATACAACACTTTATACATTTCAAACAATTTTGAAGTGCCAGCAAAGATATCGCTGATATAAAGGTTATTTAAATATTGTTTTAAAATTTCGACGGCTACAACTGTAAATTAAAATCTTAGCATTGGTATTTTATAACAATTTTGATGTTTAAGATGTTTGAATCATGGCCCTACATAAGTATTCGAAATATTTTCAAAATACATTGATTAAATATTTTGTTAATATAAAATAAAAAATATTATTATTTATATAAAATAATTGTGTGTGAGTTGTGTATTTATGTGCGAGTGTGTATCCATTTGTATACGTGTATATATTGATATCGTTAAATTAGATAAAGGAGGATGGATTAGCTAGCAAATTACCTTCTGTAATTGCTGCTCTCACACTTCAGGTTATTTTACCTTTATATAGTGGTATATATTTCATGCTGTTAACTTTTCTGGGGTTTCTCAAAGATCAGCCAGTACACCATTAGTTTGTTGCAGCCTATACACATATGTATATACCACTACTATGTACAAGGCATTCCCATGTCTGGCGAAGTGAACATAATCCGCCACGATTGTCCAAGGCGGATTACCAGGCACCCAGACTAGATTTATATTTACTTGTTGGATATATGTTTGTCCCTATGCCGGAATCGAACCCGTAACCATTATCACCGAAAGTGGTATTTTCGCCAATGTGCTAAATAAGTGATCAATATTTAGCTATCAACAATTGACTGGTTACTTTTGTTGGAAAAATAACAAATGCTGGAGTGGAAACCGGGTTTTGATAAACGTGGGACGCGCCCCAATCAAATCATGCGACGATCTGCGCATCGCGGCTTTCAGAAATTGGATGCATGTAGCCGAAGATCAAGTTAAATAGCGCATTTTGGAGAAGGCCTTTACTGCCACATACTGGTAATAGTATTATTCACATAACCACTAAATATTTAGTGTAGGTACCTACCTACAGTAAATACTTTAAAATCTAATATACCTATATTAGATTTTAAACAGGAAGTAAGAGAAAGCATTTGGATTACTATGAGCTTTTGCCCTTTTTTTTGTCAGTTTTGTACGTCCGTACCATATGTATTAATGAATTAAGTATATAAACTATTATACAGCTATCACACATTATCATATTAGTTCGTTTGTGATAATTTACACGGGAGTTAATTAGATGAGTGTGTTCATATTTGTCGAACAAATATTTAGGAATTTGGTAATTAAAATGCGGAAGTAAATTATATTTTTATTTTTTTAAGAATAGGAGGCGAAGCAAATAAATAATCACTAATGCTTATAGATACAGGGGCACTACACGAAAAATGATGGGAGAGGGAAGTGGGAAGGTGATTTTTAATGGAAGATTTCAATGAAAGGTTGGGGCCCTTAATCTCACCGCTAAACAGAAATAAGTCTTCTTCAAGAATGTTGTACGTCTAGTCTACGGAAATAGAACTATTGTGGACTACTAATACGTAATATTTGAAATAATTTCAAACACGATGAATCCAGAATCACTGATTCACCCCACAGGTACGTGTGCGTTTTAGCTACAACCAATCATGTCACGTAGCTGGCTCACAGACAGTTAGCTACCTGCGTCTGAGGTTATCGACAAACAACTCGCA
Source organism: Baronia brevicornis (assembly GCA_031353405.1). NCBI lineage: Eukaryota > Metazoa > Arthropoda > Insecta > Lepidoptera > Papilionidae > Baronia > Baronia brevicornis. Next base: position 31,421 of record JASFAT010003893.1, on the reverse strand, counting down.
CTCATTGTGTTTCCTTATTAACTTAAAAATTTTAAGGTCTGAACTTAAGAGACTTTAGAATTAAATAATATCCAAACCGTAATATTTGTTACGCTTTAAACTCTAGAATAGACCAATACATGAATAATACTAATATATGAAATGTATTAATATCCAAACATCTAACATGGCTCTCCCATAACTGTCCAAGCCGAGGTCCGACCTCACTTGACGAACTCTTAGATCGTGAAACCCCTCTTTTCTGCCATCGTGGTGTGTCTTCCATCATTCAAAGGTCAGCTGGTATTCAAAGGCTGAGGAACAACCCTATTCGTTGAATTTCATCGTTCCCTCCAGTCCACAACTTGGTGGACCTGCACACGAGGTCTTCCGACGAAGTTGTAAAGGTCTTAGGGCCATTCAATCAATAAATATCGTATATAAGAGTACTTTTTGTTCTCCCGTATAAAACTCAAATTAATTTATTAAATTTAATCAATAAATTTATAAGAAAAAGCTGTATTAACATCAAGTTTCATCCACTACAAGTTTAAAAAAATGTATTTGATTTCGAAAGGATGAAGAAAAAAGTATTTTATTAACGATTGAAAATTTAGTACAAATATAGGAAGAGTGTGAAGTAAAAGTAGGAATTGAAAAATAAGAAATTAAAATAAATAATTCAGAAAAGACATCATTTTAAAATAATTTATTCATAAAAAGGTAACGTCACAATTTTAATCAAAAAGTAGTCGTTAAGACGTGACTGCGAGGAAGTCTTTGTATTTTAGTTATGATGAATGCAGAATATGTTTATTTTTATATTTATAAACTTGCAAATGTCAAGTACACTTAAAACTGGAACGCACAGCCAAGCATTTTCATCTTTATTGCATATGCAGACTTCGTGCTGCATAGAAATGTTTGGTATTGACCGATATATAGTTGTCTAGTAATAAAACCGATATAATACGGAAAATCATTTCTGGTTATCTTCCGTAGTGTCTACTATAGCTGATGATGCCTCGTATTGAAGCGAAACAAATGTCGTGTACATTGTGGAAGAGTGGTAGGTGTGGTAGTGTGTTTGATGTTGGTGTTGTTGGTAATGGTTGGGAAGTGGAGAGTTGTTGACGGCCGATTTTTCGGTAAAACCACTTCTTCCAGTAAAAAACACACATTATTTTTCTATTTGTTTGCTTGTCGCGGATCTTAGCTAAGTAAGAATTCTGTCTATCAATACACATTGTTATGGATTTCTGCAAAGCAACGCATGACTCCAGTAATCAAAATAATAGTAGCTTAATAATAATAAAACTAGTATAAGTAATACCGCCTTCCGAGTCGTCTGTTCCCGCATTAGGATAAATATATGCAGGCACCCAGATATAGAACATATAAGGGCTATGAAAAAAAATAGTTATAAATAGCTCAAGTGGTAAGAATTGCGTTTACGATCTAAGGTTCTATTTTAAGTTCTATTCTACCATTAGACTTTTAATGTGAATCATGTTTTCTAGCATTTTAGCTTTGTATGAATGCTTCACTAAAATTTAAATAATATCATAATATTGCTATTTGTCTTGAAAATATTCTCTGTATTTATGAGTTTATACATGTAAATAAAATCATTTATATTCTGTCTCGTAAAAAAGTAATTATTACTGTGGGTGTGGTAAAAATAACTGTCTCTTATTTTCACAACACCAAAAGATATAAATACTTTTTTCAACGATACCAAAATTAGAAAACCTGTATGGTATGTTGATTCAAAGACATTGCAATCGGATAATACCCAAAAAACCTTGCCTAATGCTCTAGCATGTGAGGGCGAGACCACAATCGGTTTATATAAATGCGACTACTTCAGCCTGCTAAGTGGGTTCAAAATGACCACATGATAAACAAAGGAGAGACAGGAATATATACCAATGGATAACAACAAAAACTTTTGACTTTTAAATACATCGACTGTTGCAATAACAATTGATTATAGAATTTATCGCTGACTGTCTTAATGACATGTTTATAGAGCGACGATCGGTGCAAGGCGACTGGTAGAAACGCGTATAACCGAAGACTGAGTTGGGTAACACGGTTTGAAGTAGGCGTATCCAGCAGTAAACTGCCATAGGCTCACGAAGATGATAATCACCATAGGATCAGTTACATAGATCTAAGGGATTAAAGTTACACCGTTTATTAATGTTATTTTTCAGTATTAATAATAGAAATAAATGAGCTGTGCTTTTTTCTTTACAAGTATTTAATTATTAAATATATTATAATACGTTTTGCATACGTTTTACTAGGCTGCGGTTGAAAAAGAAATTTTATTTCATATTTCAAAAGAGAGACTTAAAAGAATATTTAAATTAATAAAGAACGGCCTGCGGCTTCGGGTGTTTCTTAACTGAATTTGACGTACTCATTTCCATTATCGTGAGTATACTTAATCTTGCTAAATTATTCAAATGTTGGTTAACTTCAATTTCTAATATCTCAAAATAAAATATCTGAAGGAATATTTTATAAATATATATTATATACTTACTTAGGCGGTCGCGATGACCAAATGAGTTTGAGTCATCGCGACCGTCTAAGGCCTCCAGCAACAAGAGTCGCAACTTGGACCGATGATGAGCCACCGTCTACCAGTTGTAGACATGGGTCTTTTGATATGCTTAATATTAATTTCTACTTCCATAGATACACCGTATTTTGCTTTTTGGTATTATTGCTAGTATTATGAACAAATTTCTGTAGATAGGCAACAACTACTAGCTAAAAATAAAAACTAATCTGCACCCCAATCTACCCAGTCCTTCTGCAAAACAAACCCCAAAATTTTGAAGAAGGCTAATGTCCAACAGTGAAGTATTGATGATAATCATGAGGAGCTTATTTGATGAGAAATTAATAGTAGTTGCAGTGTAAGTTAGCAGAATAGAATTCTCAATTAGAATAAAATTAACTATCTTATTATTATTAATAGCCTATATATGTGGCACTTATGATCCGGGGCCTTATTCTTCGCCACTGAGCCAACTACGTCGTCAATAGTAAACAAATTCCAGCCAGAATAAGTATTTTTTTAAAAATGACTAATCTTTTTATTAAACGAAATAGTTAAGACCACAATCATTTGGTTCGCAACTAAGTTCTCGCTGTTTGTCATTAATGACTTCAGCAATAAGTGTTGATCGATTTTGATATATCCAAAACGTCATGAACCAAGCTTAGACATGGTAAACAATGGATGGACACGTTAGCGATTTTATTGTGGCGTCACATACTTTTAGTTGTGTGAAAGTGTGTGATTTTGTGTCAAGTAATCGTCATTTACGGGATGTGTTATTTCTTTTCTTATTTCATTCAAAGAAAAGGGCGACTGAAGCGCATCGCGAGTTGTAAAAAGTTTACGGAAATGCTGCTCTAAGTGAAACAACGTGCCGCGATTGGTTCCGTCGCTTTAAACACGGTGATTTTGCCGTTGACGTCTGTCCGCATCAAGGAAGGCCAATTAGAGATTGTATGATTACTTTAGTTTTAGGAGTTACCCGCCAAGCCATTTCTAATCGATTGCATACGTTAGGCACGATTCATAAGCAAGGAACTTGGGTTCCTTATGATTTGAAGCCAAGGGACGTTGAGCGTCGTTTTTTCGCCTGTGAATAACTGCTACAGCGGCAAAAAAGGAAGGGTTTCCTTGATTTCATCGTGACTGGTGATGAAAAATAGATTCATTACAGCAATCCAAAGAAAAGAAAGTCATCGGGACTGCCCGGTCATGCTTCTACGTCGTCAGCTCGGCCAAATAATACGCTGTGGAGGTTATGCTGTCTATTGGGGGAATAGGTCGGCGTTGTTTATTATGAGCCGTTGAAACCAAACGAAACCATAACTGGAGAACGATATCGACTTTAATTGATGCGACTGATGAAAGGCTCGTGAAAAGTGATTCTACTGCATAACAATGCTCGGCCTCATGCTGCCAAACCCTTTAAAACTTACACGGAAACGCTCAAATGAGAAGTCCTAATCCACCCGCCATATTTCCCATATATTAGGCCGTCCGAATATTACTTGTTTCGTTCGATGACACATGATCTGGCCGATCAATAGTTCCGCTCATATGAAGACATTGAAAAATGGCTTGATTCGTGGATAGCCTAAAAGACGAAAACTTTTATTGTGAAGGTATTCGAGCTCTTCCAGAAAGATGGGAAAAAGTTGTAGCTAGCAATGGGCAATACTTTAAATAATATATATGTAAGCATTATTGTATAATTAAGTTGCATTTTTATAAAAAAAAAAACAGCGAGAACTTAGTTGCGCACCTAATACATTTGCAAATAATGGAAATATTACAACATACTCGTAGTTTTGAATATTTCCAAACATTTACAGATATTACTGTTCAAATGCGAATGTATATACTCCAAATATAATTACACGTTTATTCACGGACAAAGTACGCCCGTTCCAACCCTTTGTTACCCACTGCAATGAATATCTGATACCATCGAAGTACGCAGTATGTAAGTGCATAAGGAAAAAAAACAAGTTTTAATGGTAAAAATACAAAGGAAAAATGAATTTTTATGTTCTTTTAATTTAATACTTTTTTAAGATTACATAAAGGGAATCTGAAATATTTAACGACCGCTTAATTTTGTGATTAAAGAACCTGACTTCTAATCACGTCGGAAACTCGTATTTGTCTTAAAAATTAACCGAAATTTCAGATTTCCAAAAGTAATTTGTTTGTTGATTAATCCGAATTGTTGCGTAGTGTTTTAATTACTCTCACAAGTTAGAAAGCCTTTTCAAAATGTAAGTTTAAACTTTGAAATAGGATACGATTGATATAGTACGCTTTAATAAAATTATAGTAATCATCGAGATAACTAATGGAGTCAGGCGTTACTTTGCAGAAATCCCGTTATAAATGGACAGTCAAAATTACTTTGCTAAGATCCGCGAACACTATGTATTTTCATGGATCTTTTATGTTACAAAAATTTAGGGAACGCTGTAAATAATTGGTTCTCGAAGTGTGTAGTAGACGAAATAAGTTATTTAGAGATTTAGATCATTACCATTTTAATTTTCTTTATGACATAGGAAAGAAAACGAGCAAGCGTGTTTTCGCCTGATGGAAAGCTATCAACGCCATCCATACACATCCGCAACACCTTTTGCATACAGTCAGTATTGCCGACTTATGTAAAATGTGTTGATTTGTGTTTGGAAAGGGGCTTGGTTTTTATTATTAAGATAAATATAATAGTAGCTTGCTATTGATACTATTAAAAATTATTACAATCAATTGTCTTATTAATATTTTTCCAATCTACTAATTACTTTAATTAACATACTAAGAGATATAATTTAAGCATTAATCATATTAGTATAAACCATTCTTTCCAGAAACCGGCGATGAATCAAATTGCTGACTAGCATCAAAGGTTCCATGCATGATTGTATTTAACAACTGCATTCATTGATGCAAGTAATATATAAAGTGCGCAGCGGCAAAGCTCAGATATTGGCAACCCGATATGCCCTTCATAAAGAGAAAGGCGGACACGTTGCAAGGCGCATCGTACTCTAACCGTCGACGCAAATTGGCTTGAAAGTTCCAACACGATTTTTAAGAACACTTACATAATAATATAATCACTTTTAATTTGATAATTTCCTTTTAATGTTTAATATTAAATTGTATAAAGACAATTTCGCATACCTAATTGGCTGAATGGCGAAGCCCATGCTTTCGAAGTCAGGTTGTGTATTCGTTTCCTGTATCGGGAGAAATATATATCGACGTAAAAAAACGCCGTAAATGACATAAATGTACGATTTATAATGCATCAATATATAACGAGTCGAGGTTCCCGTCTTGATGGATCAAAGATAATTTCTTCAGAAATGGGAAGGACGCCTGCCTAACAGTGGAATATATATGGGATGGAAAAGAATATAAAATATTTATAAAATTTTCTATTGGAATTTTTCATGTTCACCGTTCTTTAGTACCGTTGATTAGAAATCGATAAAAACAAAAAGCACACATGTACATGTTTTTGTATGGACGGGCAGGCAAACCAGTGCTACACCAAGAAAACTGCAGACACGTTACCTACCTTTTGAGAATGAATGAGATAAACTGATTTAAAGGTTCAACTATAGAATAGGGCCACCCCATTTCTTTCCATTGGTAGCGTAGGAGACAACTATGGGAGAAAATACTAGTATATGGGTAGCAGTGACTACGTGAGCATAAAAAGAAATCTATGATCTCCATCTCACCCGTTTAGCGTGGGGATTACGTCAACACTCCTCTATTTTAAGGAAGGCGATATCCAACTATTGACTATTAAAGCTTTATTAATGGCGACAAAGATAACATGTTTCTTAAATATTTGAATTTTTCAGATATTTTCCAAATATATCGGATGTCATAAATAAACATCAAATCCCATGCGTCTTGCTGCGAAGCTAATTCTAAATTGAGTAAGTTATGTGCTCAACTATGGACCAACAAGAATTACCGGTCGGCCTTCTTGCTCCGTACTACGAACAATGAGCCACAAAAAATATAAAAGTTTCTTTTGAGATCGTTGACCTCACTGCGGTTTGATGCTAGGTTACATTTGAGTACTTTTTTCGGCTGCGCTCAATCAAAAATAAATTACTTTAATTCGATTTCTTAACCAAGATTTGAATATTATTGCTATGCATTACATATACATCCGTAGACCTTACGGCAAAAAAACAACATATTTATACGTGAGTAATAATTAATAAAAAAATATAAAACACTTAACACTCAAAACCTCAGGGTTTTTTTTATATCGTGGGCGTGATATAAATCATAAATGCAAAAAGAAAATTCTAGACTTATTAATAAAATATTTACTCTGATGCTCAATTCTAACTCGCAACTCCTACCTCAAAAAGCCAACAGTGAGGAATCTACTAAGATAAATAATGATGCTCTCATAGCCAAATAATTCTTGAACCTTCGACTTCGCAGAATATATTTCGATTTCAATTTGTGTGCAATTAGTCTCTCATTGAAATTTAACTCATGAAGATATCATAACACAAATAAAAATGTAATTTTAAGGTGATATGTAACTCGTAAGATAATATAACATAACGTAGTAAAGTAAGAAAGCAGTAATACCTTAATTCAGAGATTCCTAAATCGGTCGACCCCTTGGGTTCGAAGCTTGGTAATTATTGTATCAATAGGAAAAAAACTAGAGGATTTTGGAATCTCTTGCTTAAAAATGTTTGGAAATTCCTAGCTTAATTAGTAAGAATTGTACTTAAGATTCAAGATTATTCAGAACTAATTTCTTTCTAAGACTTTTCGGTTGTCTTCCGTAGGCTTACTATACCTGAAGATGCCTCGTGTTGGGGCGAAACAAATGTAGTTTACAAGGTGGAAAAGTGGTAGTGTGTGTTTGGTGTTGTGTATAGTGTTGGTGGGTGGAGAGTTGCTGGCCGTTTTTCGGTAAGTTTTTGGTTTAAGTTCCAAATAAATCCACTTCATCCAGCAGGAAAACACACATTATTAATTTTCTGTTATTGCTTGATTGTCGCGGATCTTAGCTAAGTAAAACTTTTGACTGTCCACATAGTGATGGATTTCCGCAAAATAACGCCTGACTCCAATAATAACTAATTTCTTTCTAGCACAAGCGCCATTGCCTTAGTTGCAATGGTTAATAAGAATTCTAAAAATAGCAAAATACTGCTAGTCTTTTTTAATATCGTTACACTGTTATTAAAATCCACTGTTTTACTACTGCTGATTAGTATTTTTGAATACGAAAAATGATATAACTTTGTTAAAAATTACAAGAATTCTCTTTTTTAATTGAAATTCTGTTTATTATAAAACATTTTTCCCCACAGTAAGTACTATTTTTTTTTATATATATATAGTAAGTAAATTTACACAGGGAAAATGAATAATGTAATTTATAGCGAACGGGCATGTAAACAATTAGTTCAACTTGAACTCAAATTTAACACATCCATAACCACCTGGATAAATCTATATTAACTAGTTCCGTACGTTTCTGTTTTCTATATGACGTTTAAGAGACAACTTAAACCTTTCTGAAAGGCCGGCAATCTGCAGCGCCCTATTTTTTTTATATATATTCACGCCTATCCCCGCAGGGGTTGGCAGAGACCACAGAGCTCCATCCACTGCCATTCATCGCAGCGAAACGGCTCGTCATTGGTCGCTTTTCGCCCTCGTGAGAATCAGGACGTGACGGGTGGCGAACCACGTCGCCGTCATTTTCGACAAATTAGGTATACTAAATTCGTCTTAGTGAATCCCACGAGCCGCAAGAGAGGATGGAGGTCAGCCCCAACAGAGCCCTGCATGCTGAGGTAAGGCACCATAGTCCCCGGGGGAGCACGATCCCCGACCAGACTCGGAATAAACATTTATAAATCCATATAAATATTTATTCCGATGCGGGAATCAAACCCGCGACCATTGACTCCGCGGGCGGAGGGCCCCGCCACTGAGCCAATCGGTCGTGTAGCGCCCTAGGTATTATTATATAGGACTGTTCCTAATAGCGGCCTTTTCTTGCATTTTTTATATATCGTAAGAAGGCAAAGATGTGTCACCTGATTGAAAGCAATCAACGGCCTCCATAAACTGCACCATAGGTATTGTAGAAACGTTTCCATCCTTCGAGAAATGTTCGGAACATTCGGAAACATCTTTCTCTTATTATTTTACGTTGCTCTATTATATACATATGTATAATATACTGAAATTTAAAATATATTAATGGAACTGACATTTTGTTCTTCAATAAATTGAATTTATTATATAGCCCGATTTGCGAGAAACAGAAAAGATATTTATGGGTATCCGTCTTCCTAGCTCTCTACTCACTCACTACATTTAAAATGTTTCAATTTTCGTAAAGAAATTGTTTTATTTTTTGGAGCTAGAAAGTGACCTTAATTATAATTTTCATCGAGGTCGTTAAAGTCCGTCGACTACATATAGTTTCAATAATTTCCAAATTCAGCCCAAGGTATTTGTTCGGGCTGAATTCGGAAGAACACAATGTTTTTAAAAGGAATATGAATTTCCGCCATGAAAATGAGCTTTATTAATGTCTCATATTTTGATTATAAAGTCAGTATATTTTATATTAAATCGATTAAGTTACAATAGTCCATGTACAGCGGTCCTGACATACAAATCACGGCGGTATACATCACGGCAGCCAGACTTTAATATTTTTTTGTGTCCATAATTACAGCAACTTGAGTATTATTGCGTACCAAAGTTACTAATTACTTTGTGGGCAGTATTATCCGAATTATTTGAATTGAAGAAGACGTGCGTATTGCGTATTTTTGTTACGCTACAACTTTGTAATTATCAGTACGTGGCGAGTTTAGCGTAACGTTAAGATTGTAAAATTCTGATTCATACACATTATTATTAACATTAATACAGGTGTAAAAGTTTACTGCAAAACAGTTGCCTCGTGCGATACCCACGAGAAGAAATGTTTTGGCCCAAACTACAAAAAAAAAACATTCTTACATTAACTTTTTGCTTAAATGTATTTATTTCGTCAAAATACACGTGTATATATTTTTAATGACCAGCTGTACAAAGAATAATATCTCGATATCGATACCGTAAAAAGTTCCCGATTCTGCACTAATACAATACACAGCGGCAGTGACGTCGACCCGGTTTCCGTGAGTGCTCTACCGTTAAACCGGCACCGTGCGACGTACTAAACTCTGCCCCACTGCGACGGCGGCAGTTTGTGTTACATCACACTTTAACTGTTAGTTCACAACTGGAACATTTCGAACGATTCGAACAAAACTTACATTTTATCCTGCGATACTATCGACTATTTCCGCGATGTCGATAAGATGGAAAACAAGATATATCGCACATACTTACGGATTAAGACAAAATAGTTTCTTTTGTTTATGTCCATGTGATTTCTGTGTTGTTCCCAGCATTAAATCCCTCCCTTTTTTTCCCTAGGCGTTACACGAGATAACAACAAGATGAGTAATATAACCAATCAGCGATCCCTAATCCACACGCAAGGGTAAAGATAACGGCAATATCCTAATTCGGCAATTGCTGGGCATTGAGGTCCCTTAATGTCCAGGAACTGCAAACTCAATTAACTGTAACGACTGTATGGTGATGACGATGATCATACATATATAATGAAGGTTAAATTACAACATGAAAGATATAACACTGCAATCAACAATATTGTAAGAATTAAACAAAGAAATAAATACATTTTTTAAATTGCAAACCAAAATAGCAGTGGCTAAGCGTTCGCTTTCTAAGAGTCGTGCATTTCATTCTCGTATCAAATTATATATTGTGTATTTGTATAATTATTTTTATTCATATAATGGCACTCACAGTACAGGGATTTATAGTTCGGGACTATCATGACTATACCAGTTCATTACTGCACATGGGTCTCCCCCGAGGAGGGTCGAGTTGTCTATTGTCACCACGTTAGGGTCACGTGTTAGTAAAAGAACCAGGCTATGACGATTTATGGTCTAACCTCGTATTCAGGACGGTAGCATCACTTACAATCGATCGTCACCGCTTCGCACACATCGATTTTCAGAGTACAGGCTGTTGTATAGTAAGGATGTACCGCAAGCAGGTGTAGTTGACGACTAAGTGGTGTTGGAGGCCATTCATTATAATTATTATAAATTAAATCTTTATAACTCATAAATATATTTTAATTGAATGCAAGTGATGCTGCCTTTCCAATTTGTTTCCGACGTCCTCTATATTTTTTAGTCATTTTTTTTATTAGCTTTCTATGTATATCAAAAGTGAACTCATTCGAAATAAACTAGTATCAAGGATATCCTGCCAACAGATTATTGTGATATTAACATATCCGCTAAGCACTAAAAACTTGCGCAAAATGCTTTTAATCTTCCCATCATATCAGATTTCATAAGTAAATTAAACATAAAATAAATGTAAGTGTCATGTTTTCAGCATTCGCTTAAATTTAAAAAAAAATACTCTTCAAAAAAAGATTTTCTATAAAAAAGCGCTAATTGTTGTCAGCACAGCTAAGCAACATAAACCGCAAATATGACAAGAATTAAGGCACACAACATTATAATTTTGTATGATTCTATTGATATTTAACCTTTAAATTTTCAAAAATTATTACATTTTTTTTCTGTTCTTCTATCAAAATATTCTTTCATATTCGTAGTCATTCCAAATAATACGTATTCGAATACTCTCAAATATAATATAATTAAAATAATGGAAATGTTTTTTCACATAAACATTCCACATATTTGAATTTTATTAAATAAATACATCTAGATATGTATATAATACACATATTGTCACTATTTTCTTCTATTTGTAACCTAAATAGCTCATGAAACTTCATCTATGTTTTACAAGATACTATAAATTCAATTACTATTTGTGCTGCCTATGCTCAAACAAAAAATCGACTCATGATACGTAGATACGTAGACTGGTTATAAAGCCCTAGAGAATTGACAGAAACGGAAATTCAATCCACGCTACCTTTACTGAGTAGAAACGAATAAAAGATCAAGATTAGGCGTAGATTGATGTCTGTAGTTGGAAAGAATAATAGGCCTCTCAGTCAGTGCGAGAAAGTAAACCAAACAGAGCATTAATGAGTTGTGAAACAGCAATAAAGCCAAACGCAACAGAAGAACAAGTCTGAGCCGTGAAAAGCTAATTTTAGGGGCAATTTTAACTTAACATTGAAGCTTTTCGGCTCTCGAGAGATTTAACTTGGATGGCAACATTCTGGGAGTAATTTTCTTCATTTCGTTTTGGTAGCATTATTTCTTGAAAGCGTGAATTGAATAAAACTATTTAACATAATTGAACTTAAAGATTCGATATTGTGTCGGAGAATTAGTTATCGATATTCTGGGTTTATATCAATGTCTGTATAACAATTAGTTAGATAACCACATAGAAAGTAGTTACCCACATTTAAATCTACCAATAAAAAATTTTTATTCATTTTTTTCCTTTTTAGGATTGGCAGGCAATTCAGCATACTTACTTCTATCTTTTACGAGACAGTGTTGATAAATTAGAAAGAGTTCAGCGATTTTTGGTGGCGATTACTTGACAACCACAATCTTATGAAAGTCGAAATAAATAAAAAATTATCTGAATCTGGCTCAAAGAGTAATCGAGATTTGGTCTGATATGCCGTTATTGTTTTGTTACTTATATCTATGATCTAGCTTGTCCAAATTAATCTTATGAAAGTCTTGAAACAGTGGAGAATTCGTGACGAATCAGTACACAAGGACAGCATATTGCGGACATATTATTTTTAATATTATTAACAGAAGACCACACTTGGCTTGGTCAATTACTTTCATAATTTATTATTCTAGACTACAAGAGGATCATTCCTATTAAGAAGACAAATATATATTATATATAAAATGACAAGTTCCACGAGAGCGTCGGGTAATGACTGTGACGGATAACAAATGGGTACTTGCGGATTAACACACTGAATATATGAGTTGCCAACATCTTACCTAATACGCGAATATTGGTATCATAATTATAATAGTAGTATTTTTAAGAAGCTTTAGAAGTATGCCAGATCAGACGTTACTTAAATTATATTCTCTATATATAAATAAAAATATTTGTTTTTTTTAAACATATTACATATCAATTTCGCGGCTTAAAATTTATGTTTTTTAGTATATTACATACATATCATGCCTGCCTCCCGTAGGGTTAGGTAGAGACCACAGATCTCCATCCGCTACGATCCCAGCACACCTTCATTGCTTCCTTCACACTCATCCATCCTTCCTCTCACATTCATCGTAGCGAAACGGCTCTCCGTTCGTCGCTTCTTACCCTCGTGGGAATCAGCACGTGACGGGTGGCGAACCACGTCGCCGTCATTTTATAACAAATTAGGTATATTAAGATTCATCATAGTAAATTCCCCGAGCCGTGTGGGAGGATGGAGGTCAGCCCTAGCAGAGCCCCGCACGCTGAGGTAAGTGAGGTAAGGCACTATAGTACCCGGGGGAGCCCGATCCAAGGACGGTCGGCGTGCTTGCGACTAAGCTCGCCCCTAGCCATGCATCCTTTGGCACGGCACACCGTGGATTGGCGGAGAAGAAGGGAAAGGGCAGAAAGAAATTATAGGTTTAAACAGGTTGATTGGGATATGATACTACCGCGACGGAAGACGAGGACGGAAGATACTGATAAAAATAACTATTTTTATCTAATATTACCTTCTACCTACGATTAGTAAGACGATCGATTACACTTTTACTTAGATCGTTTCTAAAACATTTTTGCTTATTCACATCAGACACACAACGCTTACGAATTCACAAATAAATGTTTTCGTAACACTTTCATTGGCATTTGATACTGCTTTCCCTAAAACAATTATACTATCAATGCGTATATTTCCAAACATTCAATGAAGTGGGCGAGGCAAATCCTGTTGCAGATAAAATAAAACATTTATAAACATATATTTTAGACGGCCCACCTAACAATGGATATTCTATTGTAACATCATCAACACAGAATATATGCTATGAACTTTGATAAAAAAAGGTAGTTTAATTCTATTCTCTATTTTAAAGCGTATTGTTCAACTTGAAAATTGGCTGCGTACAAAATAAAATCAGTGGAATAAACATTAAGAGAAGTTAAATATCAGCAGAACATGTTTGAGAACACTAAAAAAAATTCTTATACGTATCTTCTGTGGACTTAGTAGTTATAAAAATAAAAGAAGCGTCTAGGAACTCATTTTAAAATGATTCATTCTGACACGATCTAATTTCTGAAAAAAATGTAAATTTTGCCTCATGTGTAATCAGATCAAAATTCAATGGCGAATATAAAAATAAAACTTTTTAAAATGATTCGATCCCATACGATCAAATTTATGAAAAAAAAAAAAGTAAAATTTGCCTGATGTGTGATCAAATCAAAATGGTCAAAATTCAATTAATATAGCAAAGTTGAACTTTCAAATAACCCGGGGTGAGTTCATCCTCTAACCTAAGATATAATAAAGGAATGATAGTAAATTTACCATTACTGATAAATGATCTTTAATGTCATTTATCAGGTAAAGTAATGGCTTTTACTAATTTTACTTTATTTAATTTAACGCTATTTATACGGCATGAATATCAATCAGTAACGGATGCTAATATTTTTTTTACGATTGAGTAGCTATTAATTTTATTTATCGATTATTATTTTATTTATTTTTATTTAATTTTATTGATCGGAGCGATGGCAAATTTCGAATTTTGATCACATGGGTTCGTTGATTTTTGTTGCAACTTTCTGCCCATAGTAACAATCTTACAACAAACTTTATTATATTTATTTCTATAATTTAATCGGCAACTACAACAAATTACAATAACAAAATATGAAGGTTTATTATAAGCTGAAATTCGGGAATGGCTTTGGGTGTCCTGGCGACCTTATTGCAGTATATATTGTTTTAAGTGTAAATAATATATTATTATTTTAAGTAAAACATGATAGATTGAAATCATAGGCGCGGATGCTCAGCTTGGTTAGGATCATTTTTTATAGCAGAGCAGGCAAACGAACATACGAATCACCTTATGATAAGCGGTTACCGCCGCCCACAGACATCCGCAACACCGAAGGCGTCTCAGATGCGTTGCTGGCCTTTTGCGAACACTTACGCTCGTCTCGTCTGAATGCCCCTATATCGTCATCACGTGGGAATACAGCAGATGGCAAATTGATCCACATTCGTACAGTTCGTGGTAGAAAACTGAGACTACATTTCATGTCGGTTAGTCATTGGCGTAATTAGATTTTTAATATCTAAACGAACATAATTGAAAAAACTTTTTTTAAATAATATTGGATTTGGATAAAACTTATCTATAAATAATATTGGAATTTAACTTAATTCTAATATTATTTATAGATATATAATTTAATTATTTTTAGAGGAAAAGTATAAAATTTTAAATAGCAAAAATAACAATTTAAAGTATTTCCTTTCAATGCGAAAAACAAGCTTCTATTATCTACGAAGATGAAATATAGCGTTCACAAAAAGATCCACGAGATGTCGAAGTGACAACGCTAGCTGATTTTACAAGCATCCGAGTTACTTCCATTGAATCCTGCAATGAATTTATAACTCCTCGGAATTACCCTTTTTATTTTTTATTTTTATTACAAAAGGTACAGTTACAGACTACAGATTAAATAAAATATAAGATAACGAACATGCAAAAGAATTTAAGGTAAACCTGAAGTCCAGCTACAACTATACACAACAATTACAATGATTATTTAACAATAACAATATGAGGGACTTATGATTTCATTTATATGTATAATTAGGTAGACAAACACAAAAAAAGAAAATTGCTTGCATTATGCTATTACACAGATCACGTGCAAATGCTTTTATTCGGTATAATTACTATTTCCAATACAAAAATTGCTAATTCTCTAAAGTATCAATTGTAAATGAATTGATACTTTAGAGATTTGAGCCCTTGCGTTTCGATTTAATTAGAAAAAATGTTGCAATAATGCACCATTTAATTTGAGTCAATAAAAGTGATATACGGACGACCGATTAGCTCAGTGGCGCGGCCCTCCGCCCACGGAGTCAATGGTCGCGGGTTCGATTCCCGTATCGGAATAAATATTTATATGGATTTTTAAATGTTTATTCTGAGTCTGGAAACCCCCCCCCCAATCACCATTTCCTTTCCTGCCCCTTCCTTTCTTCTCTATCCTTTCCCTTCCTCTCCGCCAATCCACGGTCTGCCGTGCCAATGGATGCGTGGCTAGGGGCGAGCCTAGTCGTAAGCGTGCCGATCGTCCCGGGGTCGGGCTCCCCCGGGGACTATGGTGCCTTACCTCAGCATTCAGGGCTCTGCTGGGGCTGACCTCCATCCTCCCTTGCGGCTCGTAGGATTCACTAAAGACGAATTTAATATACCTAATTTGTCGAAAATGACGGCGACGTGGTTCGCCACCCGTCACGTCCTGATTCTCACAAGGGCGAAAAGCGACCAATGACGAGCCGTTTCGCTGCGATGAATGGCAGCGGATGAAGCTCTGTGGTCTCTGCCAACCCCTGCGGGGGATAGGCGTGAATATAATATATAATATAATATAAAAAGTGGTATAAAGAAGCAAATTGATGCCTTAAAAAGAGAGAAATATCTAGCTATACCGTTATCGCAGAGTACGTATTAACAAATATTGTGTATTTTTAAACATGTTTAAGCACGTCACGCATATTTAAATATTCTATGTATATTTTTATTTTGATGACGAGTACAGCTCGTCACTGGGCAGATAGACATTAAAAATTAATGACGAGTCTAACTTGTCATTGTAGCGCAAGGGTTGTAGCATATATAACTTATATATTATAAACACAAATATATTAAATATTTTTGTTTATATTAGTTGTTTATTTAATCTTAATGTACAAATAGTGGGTAAATATCCATTCGAACTGGAAATATTTGTGGTTTGAAAAAATGTCTAAATATACTACATAAGACGGATTTAACGTCTGAAAGCCGGGAGACTCTCTGCCAGTCAACATTTAGGTTACTTGAAAAGATTCTGTATAGGTATTGACGTACCTATATTTGAGCTCCAGAACCTAATATTGTATCATTTTATTAATTTCTTAATCTACCTACTGTTACATACACTCAAGATGTTTTACCTGTGACTTGTTATTCAATATTGAGAAATGAATAACTATTTTCTTTATAAAACCACGTACATATCAAATGCAGAATGATTATGCTTTGCCTTGTTATAGATGATGCCGGAGAGGCACTCTAAGAAGAGAAGTATATATCAAAAATATGGTCTATTAATATTTAATACACTTAACAGCTTTAAATCATTTACCAAAACTCGTTTTGCTAAAATTTATTTCCAAAGTAATATAGAAATGTTTCTTTTTAATACTCCTAGAAATCTTACTTGAAATTGTTAATTTCAACTATGCTTATACTAGGAAACTGGTTCACATCAATAGTCCAATGAAACAAGTTACAAATAAAAAACTTGTTTACGTATTTGTAAAGTTTTTAATTTAATATCCCCGTAAATTTATAAGCTGATTAAATTTGAATATTTATTCTTTATTGTTCGACCTCAAAGTGTCATCAAATGAGATTAGAATCTATAAATTGACTTTATTTCAATAAAGGCTGTCGGATGCTAGGCCGGTATTAACACAGCGTGGGCGGGAATCCCTTTAAAGTCACGAAACGCCTATCTATTATCAGTCACTTTCTTCCATTGTGATATGATTCGATCTTATGAAAAGAATTTAGCGTCGTGAGTTGTCTATGAACAGATCGGCACGACAGAAATTGCCTTGCGAGAAAAACGTAAGAAATGATATCGTAAATCAAAAGAAAAATATAGAAAGATGAAATGAATTTTCTAGATTAGTTTTTCAGAACCTGCGTTAGTTAAGGTCGTGCCTAACTCCAGACTATATACTTACGCTATTTTATTTCAAACTTCGAAAAAACTATTTAAATTGAGTGAACCGGTTTATTGCGTACCCTCAAGCATGTGCTGAAATGAACTTTTGTTCTTTTACACAAACCCTTTGCATGAACTGAAACCATTCTTTACTGTATTCAAACTATTAAAAATATATATGCAAATATATATATATATATATATATATATATATATATATATATATATATATATATATATATATATACGTTACGCAATATAGATTTATCTTATGTCTGTATCTGTTTTAAAACTGCTAACAGCATGAAAGTTTTATTAATTTTCTTTATCTTATATGTTTGCATTTTGTTAGTTTATAGTTTGTCCTATTTCTTAATTTTATATTTATTTATTTGTATATTTATTTCTATACTATAATAGTTTTATTTTGTTTAAAATATTCTAATCGTTTAGTTTCTTAACTTTTGCTTATTACGCCAAAATAAGCATATCTTGTTGCATCCTTGGACGCACCTCCAAATTAACAGATTTAAAACTAGTTAGACTTACCTAAAGCATACACACGCCCTTTAGTAATTGTGCATTTTATGCCAAATATTTTTGAACATATGCGTTGGGCTAATTTTGCTGATATTTTTATCGGCTTATTTAATATTAATTAGCAACGTTATAGTAATATGGACACATCTTTGGAACAGGCTGATGGCCTAACAGTAAAATATGGTTATTCTATATATTTTTTTTTTATGGTATAGGAGGGCAAACGAGCAAGCGTGTCGCCTGATGGAAAGCAATCAGCGCCGCCCATGGGCAACCGCGTATAATATATATATATATATATATATATATATATATATATATATATATATATATATATATATATATATATATATATATATATATACACATATATATATTTGTGTGTGTGTATAATATATTATGGCAACCATAATACAAATGTAGCATCCTTCTGTCTTAGATTGTTATAAAAATTTACTTTTTGGTTCCCTTATATATATATATTTTGAATTAAAGTGTTATGTGCAGTACTTATAAACAGGATGGATTCCTGTTTTAAACTCAACAGATAACTTTCTTTTTACAAACCAGTTAAATATAATAAATTTAGTAAAAATAGACAGTAAACGTATTATATCATGTTATTGATATCAATTTAAAGAATATTGAAAAATGATTTAAGGGTTTCTGTTGCTTTGAGATTGTTCGGTCTTAATATCTTAACCTTAGCTAGTTTGTGGGATGGATAAAATTTTGCATAACACGGTCTACATTATTTTAAAAATATGAATTCAGTAAGGATACATGTGATTTATTTTAATGAAAACTGCGCCAAGAAATATAAAAGAACTACATTATTCAATTTTCCAAGCAGACTTA
The DNA here is from genome assembly GCA_031353405.1 of Baronia brevicornis. Classification (NCBI taxonomy): domain Eukaryota; kingdom Metazoa; phylum Arthropoda; class Insecta; order Lepidoptera; family Papilionidae; genus Baronia; species Baronia brevicornis. The sequence goes on along the minus strand of JASFAT010003893.1, from coordinate 12,418 downwards.
TCTAATCATCGGTATGCAAATAAAATTCCAAGGAGATCGAACTTTATCAATTTACTTCGCAAAGAGAATTTTTATATAGAATTTTCTGAGTATTCCAAAATAAACACTTAATCAAACGTACCTCACATTTACTTCAAATAGGAGAAAACTAGAAAGCCGAATTACCTGAAAAAAGGAAAACAAATTAGATACATTTTTATTACAATAATTCTAGTTCTTCAGTATCACCTTTATCATTATTAATACAGTCATATCACTCCACAGATAAAGACTGGCCTACCTCAAAATTAAGGAGTTTTCCCACAATTCTTTCTTTGCTCGCCAAACGGATTCTCTATTTTGCTCGTTTGCCTTTCTATGCCATATAGAAGTACGTCACAAGAAACGTAGTGAGGGTAGTTTATTATGTATCTTAATTTTTAAAGAGAGTTCTTATAATTCTAAAATATATGAGGAATAATGTCATAGTCGTGCCTGAATCATCAAAATTATTATGAATTTTCTACAATTACATCGAAGTAGACTATCCTTAGCGGATAGCTAACTCGGTCTTTGTAGCTCAACTTCTATTTGAAGGATTACCACATAATCGCATTTTAATGGACTTCATACGCTTCCTTTGATGCACAATCATTAAGGTATTTTATCTCTTTTATAAAAGAGAGGAAAAACGATTTAATAGCTGAACATAATCCCTAGTATTAAAAGAAGAAATACATAATACTATAAATTTAGTAGTGTCCGTTGCCGTCAAGTCAATTACTACTAGTATATTTTCTTGAAATTAACCTTTTTACTATTCTTATCAGCTTTGGCTTTTTGTATAATTAAGGAACAGTAGCTGAATACAGTCCACATTTCGCGTAGTATATTTCTGTAAACAGTATTTTGAATTCGGAGTTGTTTATTATTTTTTATAATAATATACAATCATCATCAACAACAACAGCCTATGGTAGTTCAATGCTGGGCATACGCCTTCGTTTGAAATGCATTATAATATGTATAAAAGATACAGCAAAATAACATAGAATATGAATGAAATGTAAATTTTATTTAATTCAACAGTTTATTAAGAACCAGGATTTGAACATACATTTCCTAATACTCAATCAAATAGTCTAATACTATATTTAGAGTCTATTTTAGTTTATTATTAGTTTTCATCTGCGAAATATATGAATAAATTATTAATAAACTTCCTCATGCAATATTTACAGTTCTGTTCGGGGTATAAAAATATTATTTGAATGTCATATCATGTATTTTACATTTTAGTGACATTAACCACTTAAAAGTCGGAAATTTTTGATAAAGCGGTAAAAAAATTATCACCGTTTTTTTTTTTGACTAAACATATTAATACAATAAATTAATTACAATAAAATTACTCAATAAAGTTTCAGTACGATATATTTGGAAAAATAAAACTGACTAATAAATAAAAATAAATGTATACACAACATATATATACCAGCGTCTAAAATGTAAACAAAAACTGCATAAAAAGTAAGCAAATGATAACATGCTATAGTACAAATAATACTCAAGCAAATCTCTATCTACAAGTTAAAACAAACCTTGCCCGGACGATACCCAGGATCGTCAGTATACGGGGACATGTCAAGCCTGATTACAATTCGGGTAAAACTGTCAAGTGGTTAAATGATGATATGAAGATATTTAACAATCTGATTGTTTTCCAAATATCTGCCTCTATTGCGAGGAAGATCTTATTAAAATGTTCGCCACTCGCATATAAAATACAAAAAAGAATAACTGAATTATTAAAAAGCAGTTGCCAATAGTAGTGAAATCCGTCTGAAATTCCATTTGCAATAAGCGCGAAATCCTGAGACACGTTGTCTGCCAATATCTCGCAGTTACTCGACGTTTCTCCAACGTTGCAATTGCCACGTTCACCAGTTGAATGATACTGTAATATACGTGCGAAAATAATAAAAATAAATCTGGATTTCGCCTCATATAAAAAATAATTAATGTAAGATAGAACCTATGCATATTTTTATTTTTTTGTTAAATTTACTTATCGGGGAGGCAAAGGAAAATGACTGCATTGGCTCGGTTATCTAGAGAAGATGGGAAAAGACTGATAAAAAAACATAGTAATTACTGCCGTCCGGTCAATGTCCAGCATGCCCAAGGATCGATGGAACGATGCGGTTACCGTAAGTATAAATTTTATTTAATTCAACAGTTTTATTAAGAACCAGGATTTGAACATACATTTCCTAATACTCAATCAAATAGTCTAATACTATATTTAGAGTCTATTTTAGTTTATTATTAGTTTTTTCATCTGCGAAATATATGAATAAATTATTAATAAACTTCCTCATGCAATATTTACAGTTCTGTTCGTGGTATAAAAATATTATTTGAATGTGATAAGATATCATGTATTTTACATTTTAGTGACATTAACTACTTAAAAGTCGGATATTTTTGACAAAGCGGTTGAATCAGTGGGATCTGGGCTGGATAAAAAAGAAAGGCAAAGATAAACCTTCGACTAAGGAGTCTAAGTAACCGACGGTCTGGGCGACAAAGAAAGAAATCGGCGGACGATATGAGTGATATCAAGGAGCACCGTCTTTTGAATTTGAACTTGAAGCGGTCCCCCAAAGAGACCCAATTGCCTTAAGAAATTCGCGAAACTAGTTGGGATAAACCCGTCACAGATACGACGTCACAGATCGGGACAATTATAGTAGGCATGCCACTCCAAAATATAGTTACCTCATGAGTCATTTACTATATACTTTATTTTTATTTTAACTATATTAACTTCTTTAATTTTATTACGAGGTTCGGTAACAGCATATATTGTTAAAAATAACTTGAAAAATATTCTACCTATAACAGACAACGTTATTTTTGTATATCTACCTAAAATCTAATGTACATGTATAACATTTTTTCATTTGTTTAAAAACCTTTATTAAATAAGTTTACATTATTATACTTACATTTATTTAGTCATAAATAGTGAAAAAAAAAATGTTTTTCTATACACTCGCTACTAAAGACATATGCGCTAGTAGGAAGGATAGCGAGAAGTTACATCAAATTCTAATACAAAATTGTATTTTCAGTAAAATATAGCAAAGCTTTTCACGACGGGAATTAATTAATATGAGACGTTTGCACAGCTGTAAGCAGCGTAAAGGTGTTCTATTTTCTGGACCAACTTATACAATATACGCACGAAAATGAACCTCATATATACTACCCCTTGAACAGTAACTTTTGAATATTAACATAGCATTCTCTTCTGTATTATAATTTACTATATGACGATGAACTTAAGTAATCGAAAGTAAAGCGTTTATTCAGATTTTGAACGATATACAATAGTTTTTTTAAATATCATCATCAAAGATTTAGGACATTATCTGCCGCACACAGGCCTTTCTTAAAACCCTTGGCTACATACATCCAGTTCCTACATGTCGCCCGGCCCAGATTGTAGCTCCATCTAGCCAGAAGGCATCCTACACTAAGTTTACCGAGACGCGGTCTCCACTTCAGCACTTTTCTACTTAAACGGTTGTTGGTTCTCCGACAAACAAACTATATTTGTTTGGTAACGAATAGAGACTTCAGTCATTTTGATAAAAGGCTACCGTTAAGTTACTTAACGGTAGTCTTCCATAGAGTCTACTTTACCTGAAAATGACGTTTTAAGGCGAAACATGTGTCATAAACACTGTGGTAAGGTAGTATGTATTTGATGTGACAGCAGTGAAGATATGAAGGATTTTGCTGACAGCCTTTATTCGATAAGAATTAGGTTAGTTATTCTATAACTTATTCTTTCGTTTTTGTTCGTTTTACGCGAATTTTAGCTAATTCTGACTGTCAATTTTAATAACGGTTTTCAAGTAAGTAACGCCTGACTCTAATAATAATGTCTCAATATAATAAATAAACCTTTGAAATTTATACCTATTTATACCTACCATACTAGCTAAAGATTTTAAGCTCCAGGTACGTTATCTTCTTGAAAAATCACGTAATTTCACCATCATTAATAAAATGCCAATTGAACATCTTAGAAAGTAACGTATGTGTCATTAGTGTTTTTTATCTTTATTTATTCACATATACATACGTCAAAGAAACAAATACAATAATTTAAATTATATACATACATGGTCCGAAAACAAATATGTACAGATTTTTTTTCTGATTTTTCTCATGATGGTTACAATCAATCCTATCACCCCGTGTCGGCTTGACGTTGAGTTCACCTGGGGACACCTGTATAAGACTTTCATAATGTGTGGGGTAAATAAACCATTATACATCATGAAACTCTTACTTCCAACTCTAACATTTCCTCTTTAAATGTAAAAGCAGTCACTTAAAATACCATTTAAACATTTAAAAATAAATGGAAAGTCATTTGCGTAGCAGAGAAACGTTTGAGAAAACAAAAGGTAAACCAACGGGTTACTGAGAACGAAGGTCGTGTTACTGAAACGATTATTTTAATTATTGTTTAAAAACGACGAGTTGTGCAAACTGAACTAAGCCCTGGCACCGTTGTGCATCTCACGTTACAAGGTGTTGCTAGTTACTAACGCATATTTTAACTGTCGGTTTCGAATGCACATCATATGTGACTACTAAACTTTCACTTTTTCCTGGGTGATTCGACTTCGACGATATTTTCGGATAAATTCTAGGATATCCATTTTTTTCTCGAAATGTAAAATCGGTCATCCTGAATAAGATCGTTTATTTTTAGTGAAAGTCCTATGCAAATTGGTTATTCCGTTTCCAAGATTAGCTCTGATAAAATGACACAGGAGTATTTTATACAATGGATATTAAAAATTGATTCGTTAACGTATATTATATTAGGCATATATTATACTACCCAGCAATAAGTGTTGGTCGGTTTTGACATATCTAATACGTCATGAACCAAGTTTAGACATAAGATAAACAAACCGCTCTGACACGTCCTCCTGCCAAATAATCATTATTTGCGGGAAGTGTTACGTTTCTTATTTCATAAAAAAAAACGGCGGCTGAAGGGCATCGCTAAATAAAAAGAGTTTACGGAAATGCTGCTCTAAGTGAAACAACGTGCCGCGATTGGTTCCGTCGCTTTAAACACGGTGATTTCGATGTTGACGACTGTCCGCGCAAAGGAACGCCAAAACATTAGAAGACGCTAAATTGGAGAAATTGCTGGATGATGATCCATGCCAAACGCAAGAACAGCTTGCTTCAGTATTAGGAATTACCCGCTAAGCCATTTCAAAGCGAATGCATGCGTTGGGAATGATTCAAAAGCAAGGAACTTGTTCCTTATGATTTGAAGCCGTTTTTTCGCCTGTGAACAATTGCTCCAGCGGCAAAAACGGAAGGGTTTCCTTCATCGCATCGTGACGGGTGATGAAAAATGGATTCATTACAGCAATCCAAAGAAAAGAAATTCATGGGGACTGCCCGGTTATGCTTCTACGTCGTCGGCTCGGCCAAATATACACGCTGCGAAGGTTATGCTGTGTATTTGGTGGGACCAGGTCGATGTTGTTTATTATGAGCTGTTGAAACCAAACGAAACCATCACTGGCAAACGGTATCAACTTCAATTGATGCGACTGAGCCGAGCACCGCGTTAAAAGCGGTTACAATACAAGCAAAGGCACGAAAAAGTGATTCTATTGCTATACAACACAGCCTTATGTTGCCAAACCCGTTAAAACCTACATGGAAACGCTCAAATGGGAAATCCTACCCCACCTGCCATATTCCCCAGATATTGCGCCTTCCAATCATTACTTCTTTCGTTCGATGGTACATAATCTGACTGATGAGCAGTTCCGCTCGTGACTTGATTCGTGGATAGCCTCAAAAAACAAACACTCCTATTGTCACGGTATTTGAATTCTGCCAGAAAGATGGGCAAAAGCACAATTAAGTAGCATTTTTATATAAAAAAAAACGGCTAGAACTGAGTTGCGTACCTAATACGTTGTTATTTGTTGCTGTGAGGTGCCTCGATGATGATCGAACGAAGATGTAAAGGCTGATTTCCATCTTCTATAATAAAAAGAAAAAAATAACTACTAATATTTGGAAATTAAACATTTTTTAAGATAAAGTGGAGGCATAATTTGCGACATTTTTCATTCGTCAAGAAACTAATTATTATGTAAAGAATCTTTTCTATGTCGTAATTTATTATAACCGGTTCATCAAATATTTTGTTCGGACGGGTTGGTAGTTTAGCTACTTTAAATATTCAAATTTCCACCGTTTTATCAGAAAACAACAGCGTTATACCTACAACAGATTAAAATACGTATTTTTCGTTTATAACAAAATATTTGACAAAATTAATAATAAAAAAATTTCATAATTCTTACTTTAAAAATTTAGAAACCATCCTCCTATTTTCTACTGTTTTAAAGACTGTTTTAAATATTGTATTTAAAACTTATTTTACACCTTATAACGTACAATTAAAATCATTTTTACAGGTGACATTAATAAATATTAAGTACCTTTTGGAAAGAAACACTAAACCTTAAAAATAATATGTACAGATAATACTGAAAAATATTAATTACAAAACATAAGACACATTTAACACAAAAAAAGGAAGATAAATTACAATTGCATTGACGCACTTCCTCTGTACTTGTAAAGCTATGCATTATGATCTAAGATGACCTGGAGGGATCGGTGAGGTGGCAAGAAAACATTCTTTACAAGGGTATTGCAGTCTCCAAGCAAATATTTTACTCTTCATACATTTAAGAAAAGACTTCTTCAATAGTCAACTTCTCCTACTAAGATGAATTCAGCTGCTAAACGGACAAAGCTAAGATTGGCCACTGTATAACCCGCCTCTCAATACTGCGACTAGAGCAAGCGCTTAGCACATAGCATCAACTATGTTCAATAGACGGTTCTTAAATGTTAATAATGATGGAATATAATGCAAATCGAACTGACTGATTTTTGATGTAATTATTCACATCTTTACCCTAACGAGCAGGCGTTACCTGATGAAAAGCAAACAACACCGACCATAGATATAACCTAATTCTGCCACCAGATACCCTATACAACAACCAAAAGAATATTAACTGTGCACCGTGTTTATATAGGATGATGTTGTAAACGTAATAAAAATGAAAAAGCTTTCGAAATTATCTCGCATCTCACAGGGCGACAATATTGTAGATTTATACAGGGTCTAGATATTGAAACGCTGTTGACACGTCCGTCATTCCATTAAACGTACCCGGGCACGAGGGACCCTGATTTTGTATCCCAATTCATATCATTTCGCTTTTTTAGGCGGATGTTATAGTCCAATGGACATTTTTATAAGTCCACCCTTTTTTCTACCCACACAACCATCACTTCAGTGAATCCACTCTTCAATAATGTTAACATAAATATGTATGAAAGTAATCTTAAATAATTTAAGGGTGGTAATTAAAATCATAAACTATATCAAATATATATAGAATGTCATGAAAGGATTTGATGCAGCCAGGTGTCTGAATAATTATATAAAGGTATTGCCCGTAACATTGTCTATGCTTTTAAAGCTTTTTAAAGTAGCCTTAACTGTTTCATACAAAGTTATCTACCCTCCCGTGTAGTTTCATTAAAATCATTTAGCCGTTTCCATACCAACAGACATAAAATTAAAAAAATGGATTTTTAAATTTTGATATAGTGCAATTAAGCCAATGTAGTTTTAAAGATGCAGTTCAACCTTAATTTTGTTGATAAAATTAGGCATTGATTTAATGAAATAATAATCAAGATACCTACTGATATCATTCTGAAATGATTTGTTAAACTGGAAACACGTAGATATTTAAGGCGTGTTGTAACATATTAATTGGGTTCGCTAAGACTTAACGCAATAAATAATAAAACACTTTCCGAACAATTTTAGAAGTTCACGAGCAGACGGTAAACTCCTTCCAAATTAAACGTACATAATTAATTACGTCGGCAAATTATATAATTGTATTCTTAATTAAAAAAATAATACAAAAATTTAATAACAATTAAGTTATTATAGTCCTTTTTCATACATTTTTGATATATAAGATTATTATATCATCATCATTATCAGTCCACCGCAGTCTGAAGTTGGATGGCCTCACCCAAGACGCGCTACCTAGCTGCCTTGCGCAGATCGCTGTCTCATCTAGCAGGGGAACGTCCTAAAGTACGTCTTTACTCCAGCATTCGTCTATTCCAACGTTTATCAGTTTTTCGACGAACAATAATAATTTGTTGACTGCATGTGGCTCTACTACGCTAACACCATCAGACTTCATCAGATTTTCATACCTATTCTCATACTTCATACATAACTAAAACTAGTAAATGTTATGTTCATTCTTTTTTTAATAAAAACAAATTTATTAATTTAAACTTATGGTATTCAAAACGACAAGAACACATTTAAACGTTAATTCTAAACGCAATGGGCGTTCAACAAATGTAAATGAATGAAAAACAAACGCTACGGAGGGTATAGTTAAAGAGAAACGTGAAGCCACAAAATTATCCCTTCTTACCCCTTTTGATTCCAAATGTGAGGTTCTCAAGTAGTTTCAAATGGAATTTCAAATAAGTTCATTTTGGTCTCGAAAATCGTATTAATGTAACGTACCACGCAAGCGTTTTACTGTATTACTTAAAGCAGTAAGTATTGATTTATTTTATGGAAAAGATAGACATACAAGGAAGTGAGTCATCTGATGGTAAAAAACCGCCACCATCGTAGACACAATACCAAAGGGACTGCAGAGACGTTGCCTACCTTAGTGTTAGAATGTGAATACTTGGAGGGAAAGGAAAAAATAGGGGGCAAGAAAAAGGGGGTACTAATAGAAAGAAGAAAGGTATTGGATATTCGAATCATTACACTCACATATGTGGGGTTAGTCCATTCTTGGTAACATGGCGCTACCATTATCAATTCTTCTTTGAGAGTTATTTTTTATTAAATCAAATTATGCCAGACCATGTATATTTAAAACTAGTGGGACCTTGATAGCTCGAATGGGCTGGCATGGCCAAGGAAGTCCCTCGCAGAATTTTATTTTATTTGTTTTTCTTTTTTCCTCCTTCCTTTACTTCCTTCTTCTCCTACCATTATTCACATCCTTTCCTTATTTGTCTAAGGTTAGCATAACACGGTCACCAAGTGATCCGCTTACTCATGCCTATCTCAATAAAAAAATGTACCGTATCCTGTTTCGCTGGTTTTAATGGTGCTAATAAAGGTGTTAATAAGTAAATTTTTTCACTATAATCAAAAAGTCAAGACTACACATTACTTTTTTAAATTTTATTAGGACTTCTTGGATAGGAGTTTAAAGTAGTGAAGTTATGGGTTTTATGTAAACTAACAAAATTATTCGTGTAATTCCTTTTATGTTGTAACAACGGGAACACCTTGTTGGCCGAACTTTAATTAAAGTCTTCTTAAAAGTTTCTACCATTTTAACTAACTCATCTTAACTAACACAAGCGAAATTACTTGTTGCCTAAAAAAATACTAATTCTAATGGCCATAGCCAAAATGAGAAATATCTTTTTATAAAAGAACAAAATTAGTACTTTTATATTAAAGGAAACTAAAAATACATCCGAAATATAAGACACTGTGCACTGACGCGTAATTTGTGCGTGTGCGGTCATTAGAAACCATTCATTTCGGTCACAATAAAAATATTCCGAGCAAAACCAACTCTAACATTTAGTTCTACCAAATTATGCTGGAACAAAGCATAGACCGTTTGACCGTTCAATCAATGGATATTAAACCTTATTACAAACAGAATAAATTTCTTACCATTGTAAATAAATTTGCTGTGAGGGTGTCATGACGAATAGTTGTAAGCTAAAAATCAAATCACTGTCAACTCTATTTTCAAATAATAAGAGTTTATAACAAATCATAGTTCGTTGCAAAGGTCTTTAACCCGTTTATAACGGAACGTGCCGTTAGGTCCAGCGCAATCAATATGGCGGCGTAAAAAAGTTTCGCGCGTCAAGGCGCGATTGAAGAATGTCCTTGGAAATACTTATGCCCATTTACTATCACATCAAGCCTCAAGCAGAATAAGTCAGGTTATATTACAAAATCAAAATGAACCGAGATAATTTAAAATATCTTTTATGCTTTAAGGTCGGCTGATAAAGATAATCATAATGACACCTTTATATCTCTATAAGATAAGGACAACAAGATTTTGTCTCATAATGTGTCATACGCTACTAACAACACCAATGCGATGTTACGGCTACTAATTTGTCCACCCAGTGTTACCGTTGGTTAACTGCTATACAGTGTTGATGTTAACACTTAGCCGGGGTCAGACACTTAGACACTGGGGTTGGGCGAGTCAAACTTCGCTGTCCACCGCGCATTTTTCACAATACAAATGATACTCTTTGAATAAAAAGAGTCTTAGACTTATTACACAACGGGGATATCTCCCCGTTTGGTCGTGCACCGACCTATTTGATAACGGGGAGATCTCCCCGTTCGGTCGGCTAAATGTTAAGTATAGGACTGAAGTATATACTTGAACCAAGTCTGGGTGTTAACCATATATAAGCAAGTAGTGAGGTACTATGACTGTATGATACAACATGTAATGTAGTTCAAATTTATCGTGAGTATCGTCAAACCTCTTTTCTCATATATATACGCTACTCATCTACTAGTATTTGCTCGCATAATCGTCTCTCACCCACGGACAGGAATGGGGTGGCTCTATTCAATTCCAAGAACAAAACAGAAATATGTTGACACAATGTTTTATAAATAAACGATTTATTTTTCTGTAATTATTCCATTTATAAACGAAGCAGCTAATGACACAGAATAGTATTCTTTTTTTTATTAAACATCTCATTAGTTGCACTATCTTGAGAAATCTATCATCACATTAGTTGCACTATCTTGAGAAACGGTACGATATGAATACACACAACAACCAAGTGCTAAATATTTTTTGTAAAATAAACAAGTTGAAAATATAATGCATAAAAATGCAAAAAACATTGACTATCGTCAAATATTTATCACGGGGCATTAGTCCGTGGTAATATTATGAAAGTTAGCAACAAATAAAACTTATTTAATTTAGGCTCTTGTGAACTCAATTCATTCGGAAAATTGCGCTCCCAGAGACTGGGAATAATTTAAGTTTCAGCGTTTCGTCAACGACAGTTTCCTGTCAGAATTGTTGATAGAACTTTCGCCGTTAATGTCCTTCGAAGTTTGGACCGTTGGTACAGTGTTTCGTTTTTAACTGAGAGGCAAAATTTAATATTCAAATTAAAACGTATTTAAATATTTTGCAATTGCTGGCCTTTGGCTGACAAATTCCAGCATCGGACTACCTACCGTAAAAACCAATTCCATCCCTACATCCAGGAGATTAACCGCACCGTAGTACTGCACGGTGCGATTTAGTAGAAGTTTTCTGTCAACGTTATAACTGTTGTTTCCAGACGATTACAACATTGGCGTATTCAAATGATGAGCGTACGTTTACGAAAGGCCAGGAACCCATTTGTAATACCTCTGTCGTTGCTAATGTCTATGGGCTGTGGTCATTACATACCTTTAGGTGACCCACATACACCTTTGCTTGCTTTGCTATTAAAAAGTCCTTCCAATGAAATTGTAAAAGCCTCGAAGCCAACAACGCCCAATCAGATAAAGTAATAGATTTAGATTTTATAGTAACACGACCGAACCGTTAGTATAGTTATCGAAGATAAATGCAATAACATAAAAAAATTATTATTGCCTTTCGCAAGTGAATGTTGGGATATTGAGGCTCAAAACATATTCCCTTCTTCCTTGACTTTCCTCTAACTCATCAGATGACTTGCTTGCATGTTTGCTGTAGCATTTTTACACGTAATCAAGCAAACTGAAAACTTTTTTATTTTGAATGAATTGTATCCTTCAATTTCATCAGGCTCTTAAAAGCGATAAGTTTTATTACTTTTCGCATTAAGTGTCCCTATTTTTGCTTTGATCCTGGAAAACGTATCCAAATATATTATTAGAATTCAAATTTTAAACTCAACAGTATTTTGCCGAACAGAACAAGTTAATTGGATGTTTACCTGTTCGTAGGTAATAATTTTGCTAATATTATTTGTATCATAAAAAATACACGTAAGAAATCTCTAGAATTGCCAGAATCATTAACTACGCAGAATATATTTGTCGCAGTAATGTTGACAAAACAATTTTCTTTTACAAATTATAACCAAAGAAATCATAATTATTATCATTTTAAAATCGCGTTAGACACTAAACAATGTTGTTGAAAACATTATGCAATTAACAAATGCAAGCTTTTGACAT